>LPNX011092789.1:177626-217074 GCA_001517045.1 Pseudotsuga menziesii | reverse complement strand
ATAGTTCATTTTCTATTTCAAGCTCGTTAAAAAATGAAGTAGGTTTCCTTAAGCATAGTTTTCCTTTTGGTTTCAAGCTTGCATAAAAATGAAACCATGTTCCAAGCATAGTTACCTTCTGTTTCAAGCTTGTGTAAAAACGAAACAGATCCCCTTCCATTGAGTCGAGTCTTCCCTTTAGTGTTAGAACTTGAACTTTCTTTTCACCTACCTAATTCTTGTTTTTCCTACCCCCCTAGAGAACATTTTCACATTAGTAACTAGGTTTTTAGGTTGGGTATGGAAGAAGAATCGTCAGACGAAATGAAGCTTGGGGGGCATGTCGAACCCCTAGCAACCATGCTAGCGGTAAGCTTCGCTAGCAATCATGCTGAGGGGAAATTTGCAACCTCTGTATGTCATGTTAATGGGATTTTTCAAGCATAGTTTACCCATTGGTTTCAAGCTTGCGTAAAAATGAAACCAATCCCTGAGCATTCTTTCAAATGATCTTCAAGCTCGTTAAAAACAGTAAGATGGTGTTGAGCTTACTTTTCATTTTTCGTGCTCTGTTTAAAACATAAAAAGTGGTTTGAGCTTAGTTTGTTACTTTTTCATGCTCTGGATTCAAACATGAAAAATGTTAATAGAGTCCTCTTTAAGATCTTTCAGGACTCTTAAAATGTAAGAAGATAGTCGAGTACTTGTCTTCTTCATACTCGTAAAAGTATTTGAAGAGTTGTCTCTCTGACGGTAGGTTATCTCTTTTCCAATTCAGATAGACTATTTATGAAAAAGGAACACTCCAGCCAATCATGACTGGAAGAGTTTTGTAAGGTATTATTTTACTTTTTCGGGCCTTAGAGACTAAATCATACGAAAAAAAACCCTTTGGAGTTTTCTTTAGTTTGTTCAGACTCTTTAAACATGAACTACACTGAGTTTTCTTTCATTGGACTTGTTAAATTAAACATTGAAAGACCCTTTTTTGGTAACGAACCCCTCCTTTCTCAGGTTCGTAAAACATATGAGTTTGGACTCATCGCTTAATGAGCTAAACGAGTATTTGTTACCCTCTTTGAACTCGTAAAAATGAAAAGAGGCACTTATCAATCATGATGGAGAAATTAAAGGAAAGGGAACAAATTTTGCAATAATGGCAGTTGTTAGTCACCTTTGAACATGGCACTTGTCTGCATTTCATTCAGTCAATTGGGTATTTAGTTTGTTTCTGAGTCGATCCACTTTCATGAGTCATGCCACTCCTTTGAGTCTCTCAAAGATTGCATTGTTCGTTGTCGCATTGTGTTCCTCCTTGTCAAGTCAATGCTGCCAAGTCTTCGGTCATGCCGCCTTATGTTCAAAAGGGAAATTGTTTTGAGAGTTTACACCTGCAGTTAAACAACTTTTTTATGTCAGTTACTTTTGAGTCAATCCTATGGTTACATCATACTCAAAATTACAGAACTTTGTTCCAAGTTTCGTGTTGTCGATGTGGGATTCATCATGGCCCTCCTTCGACGAGACTATTCCTGTCGACACCAAGTCATCATCCAGGAATTAGTCTTAGAAACAAAATTTAGTACCTTGACTTCTGTATGCCTTAATGACAAATTCTCTCGCTTTCGACATAGATTCACATCATTGGCCTTTGATCGATAGATTCGACTGAGTGTTCGACATCAAATAATCTATTCACACTTAGTATATTGTACTAGGGTACCTTAGGAATCATTGACATTAATGGTGATCTCCCTCGCACTTGTTAACGATTCACATCATTAACCGGTAATCAAGTGGTTTCTACCATGTTCGACTTCAGATCATTGTAATCAGTACATGGATAGAATCATACTTTGTGGAAGACAAGAGAAAGACCCTGGGTATTTGTTAAGTGCTCATTGCTTTCCCCAGGTTGCGATGGAGTATTTGTATGAGTCCTAGCATGGATCCACATTTGTATGTTCGTGGCTGTGCTCAGATTTGCGTCTGTATGACATAGATCTACACTGTATGTCTAGTAGCTATGTCCAAATTTGAGTCTTTTTCGCATGGATCTATGTTGTATTTTAATAGCCATGACTTTTTTGTATCTCACATGGATCTACGTTGTATTGGTCGGCAGCCATGTTGTGAGTGATTTGGGACATGTATCAAAATATGCTGCAGAAATTTGGTGATGTTTGAGAAGTTCCGACCTTTGGACATTTGCCTCGATACTATACCTTGTTCTTTCAAAGTATATTGCCTATCGTTTCCCTCTAGCCATTATACTTTGGGGGGCATCTTTGTTATACCGAAATCTCATCACCATCATGTTATGAGATAGGTATCCCCTTGTTAGCTCCAATCCCTCAAAGTTTTCCCTAGAGAAATGAAGGAATAAATTAAGCCCTTGCAATTTTCCCTCTTTTGAGCTAGTAACGCTCTTTCTCCATTGACAAAAAGCATTACCCAAGAAGCAAAGAGCCAAAACCGCTCCTGATACATGAGAAAAGAGAGGTGCCGCCGCTCCTTCCTTCACTGCAAGAAGCGGTGCCCCCTTAGCACCACCTGTTTTCTTCATTGGAGGAGCGATGCTCGAGTTTTTAAGGCAAAAAAGAGAAGCTTCGAGAGGATTCTCGAAGCTGGCCTTCGTGGAGCCTCATCCCTATGGTTTAGGACCAGCTGGAGCTAGAGATCCTCCCTTTTGGGATCTAATCTCCACCTCACCCATGAGATCCTCAACCATACCTATCCTCCCATGCCTTTAAATACTAGCTCAACCCCCATGGGAAAAAGAAGGAAGAATTGTGTTGCATACCCAAACTCTGTCAAAATCATTCTTGAATCTTTGGAGACAAGGTGAAGTTAGAGGCAAGGAGCCATTGGAAGAAACTCTCAACACCAAGGCATGAAGGTTGTAGTCTCTCCAATCATTTATTAATAAAGAATGTCTTTTCTTTCCCATATATGTTGTTTCATATGTTTATATTGCTTGATTCCTTGGTCACAAGCATAGATCCAGTTGATTATATTGTATGCTATCATGTTTTCTTTGTTGTCTTCCATCTTTTACCTATTCTTCTACGAGGATAGTGAGGACAACCTTTGAGAGAAGCATCATGGTGTACCATTCAAGTGATTAACCAAATCTAGGGAGAGTCTAGCATTCCGTGTTTGTGTTTTGTTCTAGATTTGAACCATTCAGACTAGGGAACCAGCTCTTGTCCGCATGAGGTGTGTATCATTCCGTGTTTGTGTTTTGTTCTAGATCTGAACTATTCAGACTAGGTAACCAGCTCTTGTCCGCAGGAGGTGTGTATTTCCGGCTAACATGAATCCATTTATGAAATGTGTAATGTGCATCTCTCATTTGTCTATTTTTCCCTGAGGTATCATTGTATCAAATGTGCAATGTGCATTTCTCATTAGTTTATTTTTCCTCATTGTATCATTGAATCTTTTGTGGGTATCAATTTTCAAGGATATGGTGATGATTTGTTGCTTGAGGAGTGAGGTGAGTTTCTTCAAACTTGTAATCATCCTCTCTTTGATTCTATTAAACTGTATTAGGGTTTATTTGTTGTAAGTGCTTAATGGCTCTTTTAATCGTATGGGATTTTATTATTGAAGAAGTGACTTGTAGTCATCCTCTCTTTGATTCTATTGAAATGTATTAGGGTTTATTTGTTGTAAGTGCTTAATGACTCTTTTAATCATATGATATTATTATTGAAAAAGGGACTTGTTGCTTGGTCTGTCCGTTCATTCATAAGAAGGTTGTCTTTCTCATCCTTTTCTTATCGTCTCATGTTATAGTACTTCTTCCACTATTTTGGGTTGCACATTACTTTGGCTTTAACACATTCGTTGTGATGGTGCATTTATTGCTAGGACTCTAACTTACTCTCCTAATCTAAAAGATTTATTTAGACTCAATCTCTACATTTTTAGCTGCTAAATTTTAACGTCGTGCAGCTACCTATAAACAGAAAAAGGACCTGTAAATCCCTTTCGAAATTTTCACCGTAATCCCCAGCATAATGTGTTGTCTGTACCAATGGAAGTGTTGAGGCTTGGAAATTCGCAGGCGGCAACAGTAAGAGATTCTCCCCAATCAACGTTCCCAACTAGCCCGTTGACTGTTTGGAATAGGGAACCCATCCGGTTTGCGGTCCGACTACCGTAGGTCAAGAAACAAAACTGAAGCTTTACCGGTTGCGGCCCGGCCCGCCAAGTTTTTTGTATTTTGACTTAAAGGAATGATATGCACGTGCCTAACTAAATGCAAGGGGGTCAAGATGCAGGGAGCGGTCACAACGTGATGCGCAGGTTCTTACCTCTCATCTTGTGCTCGCAAGCAACCAAACCAGATACAAAAGAAATAAACTAACTATCTAATCTATCCCTAGGGAGCAAGGTTATCATTTTTTATGAGCAATACATTTTCACATACATTAAGAGGAATCACAGATAGCTGATACTTCTTCTAAAGCACATGAACGCTTACAGATATTTAAATAACCGGATAGCCGATCATTTTTTTGGCAACATTTATTGCTCACAGTGAAAAATATCCCAAAAAACTACTTAAGAACATTTAACCAGAACATAGGTTCAGAACATTAAATACTCTTACAGTAAATGAAAACACGGTTGAAAACGAAATAGTTCCTCTTCAACATTATTCATTGAGTTGCACTGATACATTCCACTTTTCACTCTCTCCGATAGACAAATTTGCAGTTTCCTTTGCAAAACGAAGTAGTTCCTCTTACAAGCAAACATTTACAAAAATTTTCCAGGGGAAAAAGCCCTTTCTCAGTCCTACTTCTAAATATTTAAACTAGAACTGCTGCCCCTTGGGCTGCCTTCAAGCGTGTGACTTTTCAATTTCTCCAACGCTTCATATTCCGATCTTTTGTCAGCAGGTGATCATGAAACACTCGGTAACTGATCCGTTTCTGGGATCACGCCTTTACAGCTCCGGATTTCGTCCTCCATTCGCCTCATTTCAATCATACCTTCGCCAAATGGGTTAGTCTTTCTTATTGTCATGGCAGATTGACCGGTCGTCTGGAAAATGCCTGCATTCAACTCACGAGCATGGTTCAATCAACAAATATAACTAATTAACCATCATTCCGCAATGAAATGGTCGAGCGAAACACACACGGGTCTGGCAAAATATCCTATGGTCACTGGCAGGAAAATTCAAGTCGACCGTCAGATGTAAGTGAGCTCGCAGGCTAGAGGGTTCAGCTAGCCGCAACGTCGGATGAGGCTTGAGTCGCGGCCAGGCGAAACATGGGCGGGATAGGCCATAAATCAGACGTCGGATGGTTTTAGCTTCGGAAGTCGGACGACTCTGGGAGCCGCAACGATGGAGGGGGAGAGCTAGAGGATACGCGGAACGGACGGGAAGAACTTAGTCGGATGTCGGAAGAGACTCAAATCGGAAGCTGACTATCTCTTCCCAGCCGCAACGACGGGCGAGCAGAAGCTACGGACAAGCGATTTGTAGTTAACATAAATCGGGCGTCGGACGGCTTTAAGAAATCGGACGCTGAAACGATCTGGGAGCCGCAACGGCGGCGGGAGAGAAACTCACAGCTTCCGACCTGGAACTAAAAGGGGGCCGATTACAGAAAAAACCAAGTATTCAAACAGCTTTAAATATCAGGCACATATAGGTTCGTTCTTTCCACGAAAAGGCAACTCTGAAAAACAAAGATTTCCCCCTTTTTCGACCAGTACACCGGCATCCATGACTCAAACCAAAACTGAACGGGGAAAACATAAACCAACTGACATTCATCTTCGAAGTAGAACGAAAAACAGATATGTCGGAGAGGCTCAAGTCTTTAACGATCAAACTAAGTAAAGTGATGAGGAGGGGCCCAGAGTTTAAGTAAAAAATAAATTCGGGGAGAACGGCTGCGGCAGCAACAACTGGCGACTTCCTGGTGAACCTAGATCTCTGGCGACTTCCTGGTGAACCTAGATCTCTGGGTGACTATAACAACACAGGAGTCAATTTAAACACTCGAGGATAAACATCACAGTTGTATCCCAGCCAGAGTTTGTCCCCAACATATTTCTAGAACATTTATAATCAATGCATACTGAGATTCCTGTTAAGAAACTGGAAAAGAAGACAGATCAACAGGTTACTTGAGGCACACAAAGGTCAAGAATACCACTTTCTTAAAACGGACAAATCTATAGAGGTAATAAAGTTAGTTTCTTTAATCAGTCCCTTTTCTTGGTATAAAGGACATCTTATTGTTTTCATTATAGAGATATGTTTGTCGCAAGTAAAGATATGGTTATCAATGACAGAGAAGGCAGTTCTGGGAGGTCAAGATTAACAAACCATAACTTTCTTGGTACTAATCAAAATAACTATCATGACTGTTGGAATATTAACACTCCAAGAATATTTAGTTAGGAATTATAAGCATTTAGGAGCATTTTTTCATCTTCACATAAAAATACAAGCTAACTTAGCAAGCCTTTACAGAGAAAAGCCTGCCACCTAGGAGTCAAAATATCTATCCATATATATCTTGTGTTTCCCAGTCTGCTACTTCATCTAAGAGTCTAAGGTCCTGCATTAAATGAAGTCTAAGTTCTTTAAACCTTAACATAAGCAGAGACCTGTAAGGTCTAAAATCAAAATAGTTATATAAAACAAAAGAACAAGTGCACCAGAATAGAGTATGTCTAGAGATTAGTCCTTGGGTTCTATGTCCACATCAATTGGGATTCTCACCTCCTTGATTTGGGCATCTTCCTTTATTTCTGCTGTTTCAGCTTCCTCTGATTTTGTTGCTGGAGCTTCACATTTTGCTTCATGGCTTCCATCTCCAAAACCCCAGATGGTTGTAATAAAAGCATCATACTTTCTGTCCAATTGGTCCAACTTCTGTAGAACTCCGTCATCTTGAGTTTCTCCACTCTCAATCCATATGCAATGAGTTCCTTGACAACCCAGCAAAGATCCACTGTTTTGGCGTGTTTTGATTCCTCACTTCTTGAATACCCAGTGTCAGGGATAAGTTTCCCAGTCCGCTCATCCACCACAGTGCAATGAGTTCCTTGGCATCGCAGTAAAGATCCACTGTTTTGGTGCAATTTGATTCCTCACTTCTGGAATTCCTAGTGTCAGAAAAGTTTCCCAATCTGCTCACCACCACAGCGTTTGTAGTGCTTCGCCTTACCGTGATCCCCATAGTGTCCGCTTCTCCTTTCAGGGCCTCCAAGAAAAAGGTCTAGTAGAAGGCAACAATGACCACTTTTGCAGTCAACTTCTTCCTTCGGAATGAGGGCTCTTCTCCCTTCTGCGTCAACGTCTGCATCTGCGTTTGGGACCTGTCTCTCTGCCATTCCCCATATTTGGCAGTTCATATACCAGCTAAGATTTCTTGTATTCTATGGTTCTGATTCGAGTGCTTGCCATGCCTGCATTTCAGTGGCAGACCACGAGCACCACAGATGATCCAGTTCAATGCAGTGTCACATTGATTCTCCAGAAACTCACAACATGGAACTGGTTCTCATAATCTCTTTAGCCATAACTGTTGGGAGCGAGAATGAATCGTCAGTTAAGCGAAGGGTTTTCCAGAGAGCGCGCGCGCGCATATATATATATATATATATATAAAAGCATTCGAGATGGTCATGAATTAGTTGCATAAAATGTTAAACCATAGATATTTACTAGATTAACGATAATCATTAAAGGATCAATCATTTAGTAAGCAAATAACATTAAAGTTTTTTTATAACATTGTTATAAGATGATGATTTATGACATCAAGTTTCAATGGATAACATTGGTCATAACAAAAAGTAGGAGATAACATGAACTATAGGACATTATGATCAAAGGCATATATTTACACTTAGATTTGGCCAAAATTAATTCCAGTAAAATCGGAAGTATAAAATATCTTTTATCATGTATTTCAATAATAATTGATTATTTTGTCAATTTTTTTTGTTATTCAAATAATTTTGTCTATCTTTATTATGTGTGATATTTTTTTCATAAAACAAGCTCTTTGTCTAAAAGAGTTAACTTGTTTCTCTACTAAAAAAACATGATCATATCCATTTCTTAGGCCATAGATTTTTTTTAAGAGATGTAAAGTGGTTTAAGGACCTATGCATGGTGCATGGCCCATAAACCTTAAGAGAGTTTTTTAGTTTTTGTCCAAAACTATATATATTTTTTGTATATTAAAGTATAAATTAAGGGAAACAATATAATAGTCTAACATGCATCAAAAGTATTACTTGAGGAAAAAACAAGTGGACCATAATATCACTAGCAATCACTCTAAGAGGTACAAGGAATTGGTTCAAAGAATAAAATGAAGCCAAGGATATTAGTGATGACTCAATCACTTTCCTTATTATGTTATCCATGAATAAATATCTATTTTTCCTACAAATGTTGACGAGTCAACACATATTGAGACTGACATCTCCCTAATAACAACAATTTGGGTTTCAAATTCTCAACGTGCAATGAGATTTTGCTAGTTAATGATAAATTATGTACCTAATAAAAAAGAAAATATTAGTTAGCAATGAGGTATGTAATGGACCAAATGGTAAACCAACATGCTCCATGTGTGAGTATGAAGGGCCAAAATAGTTAGACTTCACACATTACAAATACACATGAAAATGTATAAACTATATGTAAATTCAAATCACTATATAATTGTAGTGTGTGATTTCTCAATCACATGTGCAAAAAGCAATTACTAGAGTAATGAGGTATGGAATGTAGGCAAATGGTAAAACAACATGCTCCATGTGTGAGCATGAAGGGCCAAAATAGTTAGACTTCAAACATCACGAATACATATGAGAATGCATAAACTATATGTAGATTTAAAAAAAGCACTCAATTATATAGTTTATGAGAATGCATAAACTATATAATTGTAGTGTGTGATTTCTCACTCACATGTACAAAAAGCACATACTAGAGGATTATGCAATCTGTAGTAGTATATCAAAGAAATTAGAATAAAAGTTAAACTAAATAATATTAATTCTTTAACATGCATGCAACATTCTTAAAAAACTAGTCATAAAAAGAGAAATGCAACATGTAAAGAATGATGTTTTTATTTTACAATGAATATGAGAGTATAGTAGCACCTTGGTAACGATTGTGGATGGTAGGGAATCTCTATAGATAATATGGGGGGAAGGATGGTTCTTCTAATTCCTTTATTCCCAAGTCTCCAACCAAGTGATTAGATGGTTTATTCCACAATGGTGAAAGAAGGAAGATAGAATGATGGTGCTCTCTCTTGTTTTTTTGATAGATTTTCAGCAACATAACAATACTATGTGTGTATGAGATATGAAAATGGTGACCATGAAGGGTATATTTATAGGAAATATGGTGGGTACACATGACCAAATCAATTCCTATTTATTGGGAAGGTTAGGGTTTGGAAGACCAAATCAATGGTTATTTTCAACCTTAACAGTTAGGTTTGAAAATAGTGATCTAGATGGCACCAAATAATGATCTAGGTTCTACCCTAGGGTACCCGTGTGGGGAAGGAACTACCACACAAGTTACCCCATATATTCAAATGGAATGATGAAGGTCGCAACTCAACGGTATCGACTCTATGGTGTGATGAGGAAAATGATGGTGGATATATAACATGCAATGTGCAAGGGTAAAATTCTATCCCTATATGCCATGGGTAGAAATTACGTACCAAAAGTGGATGTCACCAAAACATCCTATGTCTCATCCATAAAATCATGGAAAAATAAATAAAATTGTCTCCAAAACATATGCCCATATCCCCAAAAGGTAAAAATAGGAACAAAGATGCCTATGTAATGTTTTTCGATTTTGTAGTTTTTTAATGATTTTTAGTTTTTAATGCTTTGTAATGGACCAAGGCATACCCCACACATGTAAAAGGAAAAAGAACACCACACCAAAACATAATATACAAAGAATCACATGGCTTTGTGGCATATGGGTAGTATTTACACAAGAAAGGGTCACTATGGGGCCTTTCCACAAGGTTGCCATCGTAATCGACTAACTCATATGCAACATGATGTAGCACATGTTTAAATTTGTAGGGATGGTATCATAAGGGTTTTGTATTTGAAATGAGGGCGTGCATAATGTTCCTTAGCTTTTCCTGAGCGAGAATAAGAGATGCATTATAGTACTTTCCTCCTCCCAAGGATTTTCATGAGTAGCAATGACTTCCATAAGGGCCTCATCCAAAGGTAAGGCATCACTGGAAAGTCATGTGAAATAGGTGAAGAATCATCCCATGAGAGAAAGGGATCAAGATTGACAACTAGGCGAGGATCTGAGTGAGGATCGAGATTGACAACTAGGTGAGGATTATGATCATGATCAATATCAACAACTTGGTGAGGATCATAACAAACATCGATATCAACAACTGGGTGAGGATCAATATATTGGAGAGCTTCCTCCATCTTTTCCTAATCTGGAAGGAAAGAGGCACAATGATGCATATCCTCCCAAGGATTATCACACAAAGCCATGCCTTCCATAATTGCTTCATATATGCCAAGGAATATATTAGAAAGTCATGTTAAGGAGATGGGGAAGTGGCCCAAGAGGACAGTATATCGGGATCAAAATTGATAAATTCATGGGGATCACAATTATAATTAATGGAGGTTAATTGAATGACTTGCTAAGAAACCTCTACCACTGAAAAAGGTATCAAATCTCCAACATAATCAAATTCTTTAGGTTCGGGTACAATCCACGGATCAGATGAACCAATGGACCCATTAATTATGGAGTGATCGCGCAAATAGGAGCTTCCATTTTAGAGGTATTAGGTGTTGGAAAGGGGAAGGAACCCATCAAATATGAATTTTTAAACAAACTAGCACCCACACTCTCATAATCCTTCATGGAATCACCAACAAAAGGAACATTATTGTTAGAATTGAGATGCATATCTGGTGCGTAGTAAGAAAGTTTGTTTATAGTGACTATCTTCCCTTGGTAGGGGAAGCAAAGTAGTTGAAAGACTAACGAGACTACTATCGCCATGGCATAAAACCAATTACGCCCAAGAAACATATCATAGTCTAAGGGAGCATTGAAAACTTTGACATCGACATTAACAATTTTTCTCCCTAATTATTGTTGAGATTATAGCATCAGGAGTCATTCTCTAGTCTTGTAATATCAAGACAATAGGCTTGTGTAGTCCTACGAATATCCTCATATGATTGAGGTGGTGTTGTTGTAAAGTCTTGTGAGTAATATCAAGACAGTAGGCTTGTGTAGCCCTACGAATATCCTCATATAATTGAGGTGGACAGTAGGATTGTGTAGCCCTACAAATATCCTCATGTGATTGAGGTGGACAATAGGCTTGTGTATCGCTACAAATATCCTCATGTGATTGAGGTGGACAGTACGCTTGTGTAGTCCTACGAATATCCTCATGTTGTGAGGTGGTGTGCTTTACTATGTAAAGTAGATATACTATGTGATGTATGGCTAGTCATGGTCAACGGGTGCTACAAGTCTCATTTAGGGATTAGCTACCCCTAGAGTGATTTACTTTAGCATGCGACTATATGACCCAAGGAAATACATATGATCATAGGTTTGGAAACGATCTTATGAGTATGATATGATAAAGATGATTATTTAATGAAAATACATATGGACCATGCAGAGATATTTAATATAAGCACAAAGATAGAGAGAGAATTTGAAATTGCAATTATGGTAAACAAGTTCAGTTAATTAAGAGTTCAACTCCTTCACTTATGCAAGTGATTGTTGGAAATAAACGTTGATGGAGAAGCACTAGTTTTGTTCAATTACATTCAGTTCAGTTCAATTACATTCAGTTATTGTTCGATTGCCTTTAATTATTGTTCAATTACATTCAGTTACATTTAGTTATGTTCAGTTACATTCAGTTCAGTTTAGTTACATTAAGCTCGGTTACATTTAGTTACTGTTCAGTTACATTCAGTTCTATTCAGTTAAGTTTGGTTCAGTTACATTCAGTTCGGTTCAGTTACATTCAGTTCAACTCGGTTACATTCAATTCAACTCAGTTAGAGTTAGTTAATTAATGAAAGGAGCATATCTTCATGTGGAAGATAATTATGGAGTGCTAGCTTGACACCAGATCAGTATGGGGTGCATGATTAAAGATGGATCGGTGTTCTAAGTGTTAACCAGCATAGATCCAAATCCCAGGCTCTATCAAGCGCCGAGAGGGATCAAATATTTGGAGGTGCAGACCTCTTCTTAAGTATTGCACTCAACTATCAGCTTTAATGTGATTCAGACCAAAAGGCACATTTTTTTATTTAAGGTCCACAAATAATATTTTTATTATTAATATTTAATACTATTTATGGCTGCATATAATATTTTTTTATTTTGTTATGAAAAAACATTAAAACATCTCCCCATACATAGTTTTAAAACCATGTTTAAGGCCCTCCTAAAATCATGGGTTGTTTAGGAGGCCTTGCACATGGTATTAAAACCATTTGCAACTACCTCCTAAACCATGTACAACAAAACCATGGGCTGTTTAGGAGGCCTTGCACATGGCTTTAAAACCATTTGTAAGGCCCTCCTAAACCATGTACAATAAAACCATGGGTTTTTAAGAGGCCTTGCACATGGTTTTAAAACCATGTGCATGACCAACATTTTTTTGCGGATAACTCAATTTTTTATTTTTATTATTTTTTATTATTTTGTTAAGTAGAAACATTACAACATCTCCCCTATATTGTGTTGTTTTTCTCACGGACATTTTTTTATGGCACATAATTAAATTATTTATTTATTTTTTATTATTTTGTTAGGTAGGAACATTGCAACATCTCACCCATATTAGATTGTTTTTGTGGCCGACATTTATTTTGGAAGATAATTAAAAGTTTTGTTTTTTATAGCCGACATCCATGTAACATTACATAACATTACAACGTTACGTAACGTTACAACGTTACATAACGTTACAAGATATCCCCCATACTGGGCTGTAGAGCGCCTCTCGGCGCAACAAGTTGTTGCTACATGCAACCATTCTATTTTTGTTGTAAAACCTAATTTGACTTGTTATTAAAGCGCTATACTCTTGGCAAGTTAGATACGGTGTTCCATTCAATCTCCACTCTCTGGTGCTCTCTGTGGAAGCAATATGCTATTGTGTTGTAGTCATTCTCTGCTAATAATCTATCATCTCTAAGATTGTTTGCTAGGTTTTTTATCCTCTGAATCAGTAGAGGGTTTTCCCAGGGTATATCTTGTGTTCTTTGGATTATTGATGAGATTTATATGCACTGTTAGTATGAATTAAAGTTTTGAAGTTCAAGTTTCTTCATATTTTGCTCAATCACTAACATGGTATTAGAGCAAGGGCACGAAAGAGCTTAGTTTGCACAAGCAACTATAGCCTACGTGATCTTGAGAAGTATTGAGCAAAGAGCTTGAAGCCATGGAATCAATCTCCATCCAACCAGAAGACAAGTTTGAATACACTTCCAAATTGAAGGCAAGAGTGTGAATCATTCTCGAGGAGAATGATCTAGATGTTTACTTGACCTCAGTGAGTGAGGACTCTTTATGCAGGGCGAATTAAAGAGCAAATCAAGATGCACAATTTTTGTCACTTTTTAGGAGACAAATATCATGGAGACGTTTTGATCAATCCGTGAGGAATCAGACAAAACGGTTCAAAAACCCACTTCCAAAATTGGCCGATTTAGCTTACGCTTGAGAATATTTAAAAAATCTACAACTGTGTGAGAGATACGATCAGGTATTTGAAGATGAAATTCTCAAAATTCGTGTTATGGCCGTTTTCTCAAAGTGGACCAATTGATGGAATAACCCCAAGAGTTGTAAGTTGGATATTATCATTATTCATTGGATCTTGTGTATAATGAGAGCCTCATAGAGTTGAGATATCATCCAAAGAAGAGGATGATCATTGGAAGAAGTTTTCTTTGAAAGAAGAACATTCGCTTCGGGTTGCATGGGATCCAGTTTCTCCATGCAGAGATTTGCTACCTCCTGCATGCACTCAAATTTGCAAAGAGATCAAGACCGAGGGACTACACTAATCTCCACAAGGAAGTAGAGATCAAGACCAAGGGACTACAATAATCTCCACAAGAAAGTACAGATCAAGAGGGGGCATGAAAAACAATAAAAAGATAAGCACCCAAATTTTTTATTATATTCTCTTTAGATCTATATGTTTTTGAATGGTTTCATTACAGTCATATTGAGGATGCATGATTGTTCATAAGATATGAATATAGAGCATGCGTGATTATTTTATAAAATATGAATATAGAGGATGCATGATTGTTCATAAGATATGAATATAGAGCATGCATGATTATTTTATAAAATATGAATATAGAGCATGCATGATTATGAATCTAAAGGATGCATGATTGTTTCATAAAGATCTGAATATAGAGTTGCATGCTTGTTTCATAAATATAGAGATGCATGATTGATTCATGAGATATGGATGTTGGGCTGCATGATTGATTCATGAGATATTAATGTTGGGATGCATGATTATTTAATTATCATATTCTTTTATAAAATCAGATTATGTTTTATTACAATCTGTATTCCTGGACTTGGAATTGTGTTTAGCATATACATTGTTGTTCCTATCTTTATTGGAAATTTATCAATCTCATGAGTCCAAATTTTGTGAGATGATATAAAGATTGATATAAGACTTATGTAAAAATGATACAAGGTTGAAAACATCATTGATAAGACATGAGATCTAGGGCAGCATGATTGTTTCATGAACTGTGAACATAAGACTACATGATTGGCTAGATAGAGGGCTTCATGCTTACCTCATGAGATATGAACATGGGACTATATATTTCTTTCATAAAATGAATTTTTGGACTGATATAGGACTGATATAGGGTTGCATATCAGTACGTAATATTATAATGGATTATGATAAATCGGTTGGTCAATATCTGTACATAACTAAGTAAATCTTTATCAGTATATTGAAAGTATTTCATGTGAATAAAATTCATGAGTATGAAATAGTTCTAACCGTGAGAATAATTTGTCTTGTAGGGAAAATTAATATGCCATTACCTACAAGTAAAGAAGGACATGAATGTGGAGTCATTCTGATGGCTAAGCTTGGAAGAGAATAGTTCGAGAGGTTCCTATGTCTCTTGGAAAGCAGACAAAATAGATGGCTTAATTATATATTGATAGATGTGAAGACTCCTGAAGATATTCTATCTTATTTAGATTCATGTGTCAAATAAAGAGCTTCATATATATATGAGCATAAGTCTCTGTGATGGAGAACCCATATTATGATTCTCACATTTTGCATGGTGAGAGGGAGATGCTAGTCTCACTAGCTCATGAAGAACCAGTGTAATTGGCTGATGTACCTCCTGTAAAAAAAAAAGAGGAGATATGCCTGATGCTCATATTTAGAAGGAAGTTGAGAAATGTACTCAAGAATATTGTTATGATTCTTATGATTAGTGGTGTGGCAGTCACCAGACAAAGATTTTCCTCAGTTAAGGAAAATGTGCAGTAAAAGAGCCTGAAGAGTTTCAGGATGATGGACTACAAATCCATGGCCACACATATGAAGGTAAATATGAAACTATTCTTATTTCATATTTGGAGGATCTCAAGTCAGTTGAGATGTATTCGGTTCGTCACAGATCCCAAGATCTGTTATGTACTTTGTATTTTGTACATAGACATGTACAAATCATGTGTTGTGGTACCTACTTGGTACAAGAGTATGTGAACTGATATATATTTTGATTAGTGAAATAGATTTTTAAAGATATATGAAATTTGACTAATATAGTGATCGAGGAAGATCACGTGTGTTGCTCTAGATAGAGCATGTTGAAAAGCAGTAAAGCTTTTGAGGGTTCTAGTCAGTTATATTTGAGACATGGTACATATCCATATATGAGCAGCATTGCCAGCATTCTTACTAAGATTCTGTCATTGGACAAGCTTGGTATAGTACATAATAACTGCTCTAGTTGAAGAGGGAGTATTGATGTGTCTTCTTGGGCGACAGCTGATAAAGTCCCCACCAGTTATTCATCATACATGACTTAGGAAGCCAAGGGCTGTGATAGCTTGTGGAGAGAATCCACATGAGAAGAGACATGGTCAAAAGTCTCGGAGACTATTTATAGCCTGGACTGTTAGAGAACAGTTACAACCTCTCGGAGAGGTAGTTGGGGTGCTACAAATATAAAGAGAAGGATCACTGAGAAAGTGATTATGACTTGAAGAACATTACAGAGAATGGCATGCTCACAAAGAACTTCTCCGGATAATAGAAGATTCAAGAAGTCAACAAATGTTGAAGAATGAAAGAAAATATAAGTATTTATTTTTGCACGTTATTACACATTTGTTGTATAATGTTGTATGTGATGGATTTAAAAACATCCATGGTTTCTAGTTTAGAGAAACTTTATTCTGGATTGGATCCAGATGATGCTACTTTGTGTAAGTAGTTGGTTGGTCTTTGAGCATACCTGTTATGTTTTATGCTTACTAATAAGCATATGTTTGAGTACCTTTGAGGTACATTAGAATAGGCTCTTTATTGTATTTGATACATGGTATACCTATTATTTAATTGTGCTATCTAGCTACTGTTTTAGCCTGAGATAAGCGATGTAATTTAAGGCTAGTACTACAAAAGCTAAGTGTATTGCGGCTAGTAATACAGAAGAAAAATGTATGTATGAGAGTACCACAAAAGCAAAATGTGTTTTTGTGGATAGTACTACATACTGAGGAGTAATGTAATGTGGGATGCTACCTACTAGGGTGAAATACTTGAGCCTGCATTCATTAGGTGTTAATAGTCAAGCTTTGTCGAAAACCCTGGATGTGTTTATGATCAAACACATTCGAGATGAAGTTTTACTTCATTGAAGTCATGATCATGAGTTCCAATACATAGGTACTGATGAGAAGATTGCAAATTTGCGACAAGCCTCTATTTGTGATGAAGTTTAAACACTTCCGAGATAAGCTTGGTATGGCAGAGAATTTCTTCCTCGCTAAGAGGGAGTGTTGATATTACAGCATCAAGAGTCATTCTCTAGTCTTGTAATATCAAGACAGTAGGCTTGTGTAGTCCTACGAATATCCTCATATGATTGAGGTGGTGTTGTTGTAAAGTATTGTGAGTAATATCAAGACAGTAGGCTTGTGTAGCCTTATGAATATCCTCATATAATTGAGGTGGAAAGTAGGCTTCTGTAGCCCTACAAATATCCTCATGTGATTGAGGTGGATAGTAGGCTTGTGTATCCCTATGAATATCCCCATGTGATTGAGGTGGACAGTAGGCTTGTGTAGTCCTACAAATATCCTCATGTTGTGAGGTGGTGTGCTTTACTATGTAAAGTAGATATACTATGTGATGTATGGCTAGTCATGGTCAACGGGTGCTACAAGTCCCATTTAGGGATTAGCTACCCCTAGAGTGATTTACTTTAGCATGTGACTATATGACTCAGGGAAATACATATGATCATAGGTTTGGAAACGATCTTATGAGTATGATATGATAAAGATGATTATTTAATGAAAACACATATGGACCATGCAGAGATATTTAATATAAGCACAAAGACAGAGAGAGCATTTGAATTGCAATTATGGTAAACAAGTTCAGTTAATGAAGGGTTCAACTCCTTAACTTATGCAAGAGATTGTTGGAAATAAACATTGATGGAGAAGCACTAGTTCTGTTCAGTTACATTTAGTTCAGTTCAATTACATTCAATTATTGTTCGATTACACTCAGTTACATTCAGTTTTTTTACATTCAGTTCTGTTCATTTACATTCAATTCAGTTCAATTACATTCAGTCCATTTACATTCAGTTCTATTCATTTACATTCAGTTCAGTTCAGTTACATTCAGTTACTGTTCAGTTACATTCAGTTCAGTTCAGTTACATTCAGTTCGGTTTAGTTACATTCAGTTCAACTCAATTACATTCAATTCAACTCAGTTAACTACTCAGTTAGAGTTAGTTAATTAATGAAAGGCGCATATCTTCATGTGGAAGATAATTATGGAGTGCCAACTTGACACCAGATCAGCATGGGGTGCATGATTAAATATGGATCGGTGTTCTAAGTGTTAACAAGTTGTTGCTACATGCAACCATTCTATTTTTGTTGCAAAACCTAATTTGACTTGTTATTAAAGTGCTATGCACTTGCCAAGTTAGATATGGTGTTCCATTCAATCTCCACTCTCTGGTGATCTCTATGGAAGCAATCTTCTATTATGTTGTAATCATTCTCTACTAATAATCTATCATACTCTAAGATCGTTTGCTGGGTTTTTTATCCTCTGAATCAGCAGAGGGTTTTCCCAGGGTATATCTTATGTTCTATGGTTTGATTTATGTCTTTGGATTATTGATGAGATTTATATGCACTATTATTATGAAATAAAGTTTTAAAGTTCAAGTTTCTTCATATTTTTCTCAATCACTAGCAATTCTGTTGGTTGTGGAGCCTGATCTTCCAGATTCAAAGATGTTATTGTTCAGTCGTGTTTGTACCCCAATTTTACTGTGCACTTGTCCCAGCAGGGGCGTGTGGGGGTAGCGCACCTGAGAAAGGGGGTTCAAGGGCAAATCCCTTCAAAGAAATTTGTGGGATGTTTGTTGGACAATATTTTGTGAGACCATGGCATTGGGAAACCTATGGTATTTTCCCATGGTAATTCCCCTGTAAAAGGAAAGAATTGTAATACGATTGTGTATTGTATTGTAGCATTGTAAAAACAATGTCTATGATTGTGTGAGATAGAATGTGAGATAGTGAAGAGGAAGTGTAGCAGGGTTATTGCAGGTTGTATCCCTTCATTTTAATGGATGGTATAATAATAAAGGATTGTCAATTTATGTGTGGATGTAGCCCATATTGGGTGAACCACGTTATATATGTGTCTCTCTTGTAATGTGTTTTAATATTTGCATCTTGTTTAATTGTTTAATTGTTATTTTCTATGATCCTGTTTTTCTAACAATTGGTATCAGAGCCAAAAGGTCTATTTGGCTGGTAAACTTGCAGGAAAGAAGGGTTCCTGATTCAAGTGGGAGAAATGGCAGAAGAATAAAAGTTTAGGCTCGAGAAATTTAATGGCTAAAACTACCTATTATGGAAGATGCAAATGGAGGACTATCTATACCAAAAGGATCTATACCTACTGTTGGGAAGAAAAATAAAAAAGTCCGTGACTATGAAGGACAAAGAATGGGAGGTTCTTGACATAAAGGAACTGAGAGCAATACAGTTGTGTCTGGATTCGTCGATGGCTCTCAATATTTCAAAAGAAAAGACAATAGAAGGTGTGATGAGGTCATTGGATAATATCTACGAAAAAACCCCTGGCTTCAAACAAGGTATTTTTAATGAAACATTTATTTAATATGAAGATTTCAGAAGGTGGATATGTTGTTGACCATTTAAATGAATTTAATATGATTACTAGTCAGTTAAGTTCCGTAAAAGTGAACTTTGATGATGAAGTTAGGGATCATATAATCCTGTGCTCATTGTCAGAAAGCTATAATGGCTTGGTCATGGTTGTAAGTAACTATGTCCCTAGTTCAAACACTCTTAAATTTGAGGATGTTGTTAGTGTTATTCTTAGGAAGGAAATGTGAAGAAAAAGCACAGGTAATACATTAGGTAATGCATTGACCATGGAGGGTAGGGGAAGACAAAGTGAGAGAGGAAGGAGCCCAAGTAATCAAACTAGGTCTATGAAGGGCATATCCAAGTCTAGGATAGGAAAGATAGAGTGTTGAAACTGTGGTAAGAGAGGACATCTAAAGAAAGACTGCAGAGTTCCAAAGAAGAAAGGAGACGGGCAGCATGAGACTACTCAGGAAGCTAATGTAGCAGGTGATGTGTTACAAGATGATTTTATTCTTGAATTATATAATACTAGTGATTATTAGGTAGTAGATTCAGGGGATTCATGTCATACTACACACCATAGAAAATTCTTTCATGATTATGTTCTAGGTGATTTTGGACATGTTTTATTGAGGGATAATGAACCATGTAAAATTGTTGGAATGGGCAAGGTACAAATTAAGTTAAATAATAAAAATTAATGGTTGCTAAAAGATGTAAGGAATATTCCTTCTATGAAAATAAATCTGATCTCAATAGGGAAGTTGGGAGATAGTGGTTGTTTGTCTATGTTTGGAAAAAACATGGTGGAAAGGAGCACTGGTAATAGAAAAATGAGATAGGATAGGTACATTGTATTTATGTACTCATAATACTAATTATTCTATCTATGTATCTTCCACAGAAACATGTGCAGCATTGTGGAATCATAGGCTTGGCCACATGAGTGAGAAGGGGATGCAAATTCTCCACTCAGGGAAATTGCTTCCAGATCTGAAGCAGGTAATTTTGGAATTATGTGAGAACTGTGTTTATAGAAAACATAAGAGAGTCATATTTATAGGGGTTGGGAAACAAAAGAAGAGTGAAATGTTAGAGCTTGAGCATACATATGTATGGGGACTGACTTAGGTACAATTTCTTGGTGGATCTTGTTATAATGTTACTTTTAATGATGACACAACTAGGAAAACTTGGGTTTATTGCATTAGACATAAATATGATGTGTTTGCTACTTTTAAGAAGTGTAAATATTTGGTTGAGAATGAGATGGGTAAATATTGAGGTGTCTTAGATATGATAATGGAGGTGAATATTGAAGCAAGGAGTTTGATAGTTATTGTTCATACAATGGGATTTGTAGAGAAGAGACAGTCCCAACAAAAACACAAGGAAATGGTGTGTTAGAAAGGATGAATAGGATGATCATGGAGTGTGAAAGGTGTATGAGATTGCATGCAGGGTTGCCCTTATAGTGTTGGGATGATATTTTAGATACTATTGTTTAGTTAATAAATGAAGGGCCTTCAAGAACTTTGGATGGTGGAATTCCAGAGGAGGCATGGACAGGTAAAAGGGTAAACTACTCATTTATGATAAATTTTGGTTATGAAGCATTTGTCCATATTGATAAACAAAATAGAACAAAGCTTGAGGCTAAATCCAAGAAATGTACCTTTATTGGATACGGGGTTGATGATTTTGGTTATCGCATATGGGATTATGAAAATTACAAAATCATTAGGAGTAGAGATGTAGTCTTCAATGAAAAAGTTATGTACAAAGATTAGTTGCAGGGAAAGAAAGAGGAAAAGGAAAACACAAAGTACACAATGCGTGATGAAATCAAAGAAAATGAAGTTCCAAAGGAACTAGAAAAAGAAGAGAAGCAACAAGTGCCTGAAACTTCTCCAAATGTAAGAATATATACTAGGTTAATAGACTCCATAAATGATTCTCTCCTTTACTGTATTAGTTATTGATGACTGATTATGGTGAACCATAATGTTATGAAGAGACAATGCAGGTAGAAACTAGAAATAAGTGGGAGCAAGGCATGGATGAGGAGATGGACTCATTGGTAAGAAACTAGACTTGGGATTTGTTTGAGTTACATACAGGAAAAAGAGCATTGCAGAATAAATGGGTTTATAGGTTGAAGGAATAAGATGGAGGCAAGAAGCGGTACAAGTCTAGACTTGTTGTAAAGGGGTTTGCACAAAATAAAGGTATAGACTTTGATGAAATATTTTATCATGTTGTTAAAATGAATTCAATTTGGACTATTTTAGTTCTAGCGGCGGTAGAAGATTTGCATCTTGAACAACTAGATGTAAAAATAGCCTTTCTCCATGGGGATTTGGAGGAAGAGATTGATATGAAGCATCCAAAGGGGTATGAGGTCAAAGTGAAGGATAATTTGTTTTGTAGGTTGAAGAAGAGCTTGTATGGCCTACATCAAGCTCCAAGGAAGTGGTATTTAAAATTTGATAAGTTTATGACATAACAGGGTTATAATAGATTCCATTCTGACCATTGTGTTTATTTCAGGAGGATAGATAGTGGAAGATATATTATCTTGTAATTGTATGTGGATGGCATGCTTGTTACAGGGTCTAACATGCAATATATAAATGTGCTCAAAAGGAAACTATATAAATAATTTGCGATAAAGGACTTGGGTTCTGCAAAAAATCCTTGGTATGAGAATAACAAGAGATAGGAAAAATTGCAAATTGGCATTGTCTCAAGGTGAGTACATAGAAAAGGTGTTGGAGAGGTTTAGAATGAAGAATGAAAAACCAGTTAGTACACCTTTGGCTATTAATTTCAAACTAAGGATACGTGTCCCAAGACAAACGATGAGATAGAAGACATGCCCAAGGTTCCCTATACATCAACAGTTGGAAGCTTGATGTATGTCATGGTGTGGACAAGACTAGATATTGCACATGCAGTGGGAGTTATGAGTAGGTATAAGAACAATAGAGGTAAATAGAATTGGAAGGAAATACAATGGATTCTCAAGTATTTGAGAGGTACCACTTCTCATGCATTATGTTTTGTAGGTTCAGACATTGTTCTATACGGATATGTTGATGTAGATATGACAAGTGATAAAGATGGTAGGAGGAGCACCACATGGTGTGTTTTTACTGTAGGTGAAACAACAATAAGTTGGATTTCAAAACTGCAAAAGTTTGTTGCACTTTAAAAAATGGAAGTAGAGTATGCTACTGCTATAGAGGCTAGTAAAGAGATGAATTGGTTGCAGAGGTTCATGGGTGAATTAGGTAAGAATAAGGAGAATAGAAGGTTTTATAGTGACATCCAAAGTTCCATTCATATTGCAAATAAATCATCTTTTCATTTGAATACTAAACATATACAACTCAAGTACCATTTCATAAGATATGTTCTGGAAGATGAACCTTTAAAGTTGGAAATTATACATACTAGCTAAAATCTTGTAGACATGTTGAAAAAGGTAGGAACCAGATAGAAACTGAGTTTATGCTTGGATTCAGTTGGCCTTCAAGCATCAAGATGAAGAAGATTAATTGGCCAAGTCAAAGGTTTAGAGCATAGTCCAGTAAGTGCAATAATGGTGGAGTTGTTGTGATCAGTATCCAAGTGGGAGATTGTTGGTTGTGGAACCTGATATTCCATATTTAGAGATGTTATTGTTTAGTTGTGTTTGTACCGCATTTTTACTGTACACTCATCCCAGCAGGGGTGTACAGGGGCCAATGGGGGATGGCAAAGCCATAGAAATAAAATTTTGGGATGTTTGTTGGACAATAGTTTGCGGTCCCATGGTATTAGGTGACCCGTGGTATTTTCCCATGGTAATCCCCTATAAAAGGAAAGAATTGTAATACACCAGTGTATTGTATTATAACATTGTAAAAGCAATCTATGTTATTGTGTAAGAAATACTATGAGAGAGTGAAGAGGAAGTGCAGTGGGGTTTCTGCAGGTTGTATCCCTTCATTTTGTTGGATGGTATAATAATAAAGGACTGGCAATTTCTATTTGGACATATCCCATCTTGGTTTAACCGCGCTATATATGTGTCTCTCTTGTAATGTGTTTTGATATTTGAATCTTGTATAATTGTTTAATTGTTATTGCTCTGTGATCATGTTTTTCTAACAAGTTCGATTGGTACAACAACTAGGATTCCATGAGGAGTAAACATTTGACCATCAAATTCCTTCAAAGTGGTGGAAGAATGGACAATCTTAGGAGAGCCTATCGCACACAAATAGGAAATAAACATAACACAAGTAGACAATACTTACTTAATGATAGTGTGAAAGATGTTCTTCCCACATACGAAAATTTGAATTTGAAAAGCAATCTGGTGGTAGAGCCTGGGTTGGCTACATTCCACATAAAATATAACCAAATTCAATTTAGTAGGATCAATCCCACCAATGGACAACAACAATGACTTATATTTCATGTGACAAATTTGCAACACTTCAAGAGTAGACATATCACAAGGGGCTTGGGGTAAATTGTCAACAATATTGTAATTGTGAGCAGCTCTAGAATTGGGATTATGCGTCGCTTGTTGAAGTACATACTTAGGAGCATGAATGACTATGTCAAGAGAAGGATTCTCTATTTAGGGAGGACCATTAGGTTGGGAGGAAGAAGAGGAGTCATTTTCAAGAGAACCAGTCTCAAGTTTCTCATACTTATGGTTTCAAGTGGTTAAGGTGATAGTTTCCTCACATAAAAATACATTGTCATTTGTTGATCCATCCCCTGAAGGAGGATGAATTCCATTGCCTCCTTGCAGAGGAGGAGGATTTGTAGCAACCATTTGTTGATGCTTCTTATTGGCACCAGGATTGAGCCCCAAAGTCAAGAGGAAGGGCCCACTCCCGAGCAACATCAGAACCACTTTAGACTACGCCTTCGGCCCTGCGCAATCAAAGAGGGATCTCTTGTTTGTCTTCGGAGTCTACTCCGCGTAATATTTTCAATCAAGGATAATCAGGGGGCTAGGATCCTGAATGGGTAAAAGTGTATTAATGTGAGGTGCATGGTGGGATTATCAGGGCAAGGGACCATTGGCAATGGAGTCGAAAAACTGTGTAGGGAACATTTGCATAAGGGAAAGAATGGCGTAAGGTTGCAAATAGAGGCAAGATAGCCATCGATTTCACAATCAGGAGGTATTTATCGGATGGTTAGAGGACGAGGGAGAACAACCCATCACATGGAGCACCAGTGAGATGAATTCCACACAACTTTAGAAGAAAAATTGATAAATGTCTGGAACAATAGCCGGAGCATAGCAAGTATGAATTCCTAATTGTTATACACTAAGTTACAGACATGAAAGCAATCGACAGACTAGGATGAAAACAGGAAGCACATTACACGTAAAGGAAAATACATATTGGGAAAAGCAACGGCACATGAATCTCTGCCATGAGAAAGAACTCTTCCTCTGTAATTTTATTCAAAACACAGGCATCAAATCTTATTTACAATGGAGAGCCTCAGCCCAAGAATGTTTCCCAATCCAACCAAGTAACTCCTTCCTCCCTCTATCAAGAGTGTATTAATACTGTTCTAGTGCTGAGACTACCGAATTGAAAATTGTTACAAGTCACTATCATGCGTTAACAGTATAGGGAGTGGAACTATCGCCACGTTTTACAAAGTTAAACAAACATTATGGCGCTGGAGGTCGCATTCGGCCCGAGTAACAGTTCGACGTGCTTGGCTGCTATGGCGAATTATGAGTATGATGCCCCCTTCCCTACCCAAAGTGTGTGCTTGCATCATGTTCAAATGCAGCTTTTCACATGGGCACACACTAGCAAGGTAGTTTGCATCTTTCCTCGATTCAATCACATTCGCCACCTCCTTCCTCACTGGGTAACACTATTAACCGTGGGCTCTGGAAGAAGTGCCGCATTGATCCTGGTCAAATCAAACCTGTGAGGTGGCTTGTCATTCTTGTACCTCCAGTGGAGTGAGCTATCCCACAGGCAATAAGGTGTAGGATGTCTACACCAGCCCATCACCCTTGGAAAGTGGACTTCACAAACAGGGTTGTGTGGGCTTTAGACCCCTAACACTCCCATCTAAACAAATGCTTATGCCGGAAACAGTTAATGACTATCTCCTTCCATGGAGGCTTTGGTGGCAGCGATGCTATCAGGGGTTCTTGGAAAAACACTTACGGGGAGTAAGTGTCCAAGTCCCACATCGTTGGAGGCACGAGTATCACGTCTAGGCCCCGATGGCTAGTGTCACTCTTGGCATGCAATATCGAGGTGATGGGTGAGTGTGGAAGCTTCTCACCAACCATCAACACCCCTAGATAGATAAGCTTCTCAAACCAGATCTTCATCGTCAAACTCTTTGGGCAACGACAGACTCGTGGAGAAGTATAACTCAGGTTCTTGAGGTATGTTAGTTCACTCCCATTGCTCTGAAAGCAGTATATATAAGGCTTCGAGACTGACCCTCACAGTGGTTGGTCAACATTCCTGCACACTCTGTCATCGAGTATATTTGGTATCAACATGTGTGACGGTGTGAGTAGAGTGATCCTTTACTTGCTAGGGATCTAGCCACGTCGTTTCGTTGGTCGTGGTGCCTTACCATCTACTAGGGGTCGTATTTGTGGATGCCATCTGGTATAATTGATTCATGCTACAAGGTTCATGAAGTGGACATTCCCATGTTTCCTCGCTCTTGTAATGTAGGGAACAAAATGGTTTCCCGCGTTGTGTTGGCCTTGCCCCATGTGAGTAGCGGATTCACCAGTTACTTTCCTTACTTTCGCAGGCCAACTCACACAAAAGCCACCCATCCTTACATGACATGAATCTGCCACATAGATGGTTTCACCTGTACGCATGCTATAAATGGCGTCGGAGGAATCGGCCAATCTGCAATGGGGGTAGCTTACACACATGAACCTCTCCTTCACTGTCATCTCCGCACTGGATGTGAAACCTATACCCTGGGAGCCTTCTCAGCCATCTGATTCGAGGAATCTTTCACGTCCACCATCCACGTCCCATTATCTATGCCACCAACATTTCTCCTCTGATCACCATGCGCAGTTTTGGATCGTGACATGTTCTCAACCATCGATCGCGACTGACCCTTTCATGCAACCATAGATTCGAGTGGGTCCCATTACTTTTCGCAATGAGAAAAATTGGTATTCAACCTTGCTAGTCCGCATTGCGAAATAAACCTTGTCCGTAGATCTCTTTTCTTTATTTTCTCGACCATTGATCTTCGCAACCGCTGCTCTTCTTTCACGATTTGAAATTGTAGCTATACCCGTACAAGTATGGTTTGCAAAATTGAACGAGACCGTAGATCTCATCTTGGCTGTCGTAGGTTTCCGCTCTTTATTTCATTTCACAATTTGGAAACGGGGCTTTGGTCAAGCATGTCCACTCATGCGAAATGTTTCGGAGCCATTGATCCACCCTCCGATCAATCTCAGCCTTTGATCTTGGATCCCGTCCTATGCCATTAGCGCACCTGTCATTTTCTTCTTTGCCTTGCACCTCTGATAACCTGAAGGGGTTTTCACATGAAGTTCGAGGGAATGGGACCCTCGTTGAACTCCTATCAGGCCCCTAAATCAACTGTTAAAAAATGGAGTGTTAACAACTGGCTCCACAAGGGATGCTATCCTCCCAGTGAGGTAGCAAAGAACCCCCATAGACCAAGTGCCAAAACCATTGGGCTGCCTTCAATCTTTCTTTGACATCTCCATTCTGCTCCGAGTTACGGCTTCAGCGAATTCGTGCCACTCTTGCAAATCATGTTGGTGACTGTAAACCTGTGCCTGTAACTGAAAATGAAAACAAACTAAAATAGTAATGAAGGAAATGCTCGATAACTGTCGAACTTATTTTTTCCTACCTACTCTACCTAACTTTGTGCACAAGTTCGATTAAGTGAAATCGGACTTCCAATGAAGCCAATCAAGCAACTTGCCTAATAGTTTTTTTCTTTTATTGTGCTTGATGGACAGAAATGAAATAGATAATGGGAAAAGGCAATGACAAACAAACTGATCTTCAAAGCAGGGATGCAACCAATCATTTCCTTCACCCAACCCCTCCATGTATTCGGCTACGGGGTCATAGAAATCACGGCAACCTCCAGCATGTTCTGTCATCTGTTCATGAGGAGGATGTCTAGAAATATCCCCCTTGGAATATGTAGGAGAGTACCCATATAATATTTCTTCAATGGAACATCCCACGTTCTACTCGAAATTTTTGTAACAAGAGCTTGATGTGCTTCAAGAGGGAGGTCCCCTGCTTCTCCAGTGGAACCGAGTAGGCATATTCCTCCTATGTGAGGTAGTGCTTCTAAAGGTAGAATATCAGAAAACATGTTTATTTGGAGGATGCTACATCCATCTTCATAGCTTGTCCCTTCATTACAGATTCCCAATGTATTAGTAGCATGAGAGGAATCGCCTGGATGCTTCTTCTTATCGTCTTCTATCCTGTATAGGCTTCTGGTTTGTGCCATCTCTTCTTCTTTCTATTTTTGCTTGGAGGCTTTAATCATGTGTCGTATTAATTCAAAAGAGGTATAACACAAGGGTAGGCTATCACCTCCAGTGCCCTTATCATCCTTTCCTGCTTCAACCTTCTGATATTGTATTGCATCTTGAATCTTTTCATCAACGGGATTTATTTCAACAGTTGGCTCGTCAGGTATATTATGTAGGTACTCTTCCTCATATTCATCATACACATGCGTACCAAATTCCTTCTTAAAATCATCCTTGGCAGACCAGGGGTGGTGCAGGTCACCCTCTTCAGAGAACAATCCTGCAGGACTACCTGCTCCTGCATCAGGCCTGTCATCTTTCTGTATACTAGGAGAGAGCTTTGATGGGCCAGAGACTTTCCCATTCTGTGTGTAGGGCCCAACCAATTTGAATGTATCTTTTATTTCGCCACCACGATCCTGATATGACAATTTCTTGGACATCTTAAGGTTTTCCTCAGCCTCTAAACAATCAATGAACATATGTTGCAAGGTGGTTGATTTTCTCTCCAAAAGAAGCAAGGACAGGTCAAGAGGAAAGGCAGCTGCATAATAGATCTTAGCAGCGTTCTCAAGAGGTTGGAATTCCTTAGGCATGTTATAATAAAAGCTTGCAAATCTTATATTAAAACTAGATATGGCCTCACCCTCATGCCTCCTCAGGGAATAAAACTCTGAAATTATTTGCTCCAGTGGCCTTCTCCTACCCCAAAACATTAAGAAGGTGCAAGAAAACTCTTCCCAAGTGTTGATGGACTTAGGTGACAAGTGGTTAAACCACACTTTGGCATCTCCTTGCAAGGACAGTGCGAAAGCCCGCATGCATACATCATCATGTTCTATCTCAAAAAGGTCAGAGAAATGCTCAAAGGCTTGTAAATGTTTCTTAACAGTCAAGTCTTGCAATTCTTCGTTAAACTTGGGGAGGTATTTGTAATATCTCGCAGGAAAATCATGAAGGATGGGAGGCATTTGTAGTGGTTTGTATCGGCTTGGAGAAAAGGGAGAGACAAGGTTAGGCACAATAGCTAAGATATCGTCCGAGGTTTCATGAATTTCACAGGGGTGTCCTTTGACATCGTGAGCCCCTAGATAAAAATCTAGGCCAAAATCAGATGTACAGGATGACGCAACACTTTTGGTTCGTAAAGAAGCATAAACAAGAATATATTCATAGCTCTTCTCAGAATGAGCTAAACCATAGAAGTTTGTTTTGATAAATCTAGGAAAAGATAAGAACAAACTTACAAGATAGGACAAGGCATCCTGGAAGAAACATAGACTCAAGTATCTTGACCTTCTGCCATGCATTTCTATGCTCTATAAGGGGTCCATTTTCCAAACTAAGTCTGTCAGCTTTCCTCGGCCATTTGATTTCTAGGTTACACCACCAGTGGAGTCGCTGAAGTCTAAATCCTTCAAGAGTGGAGTCGCTAGGTGAAAAGTGCTCAACCTTCTTGATGTCTGGTCATTGTTCACCATCAACAACTAGATCTAAAAACATTTCATTTTTCCCAGGGAGGATCTTCGATTTCGTCCCCAGTAATGGCGCCAATTTGTTGGCACCGAGATTGAGCCCCAAGGTCAAGGGGAAGGGACTGCTCCCATGCAACAGCAGAACCACTTAATACCGTGCCTCCGGCCGTATGCAATCATAGAGGGATCTCTTGTTCGTCTTCGGAGTCTACTCCACGTAATATTTTCAATCAAGGATAAATAGGGGGCTAGGATCGTGAATGGGGAAAAGTGCATTAATGTGAGGTGCATGGTGGGATTATCAGGGAAAGGGACCATTGGCAATGGAGTTGAAAACCTATGTAGGGAACATTTGCATAAGGGAAAGAATGGCGTAAGGTTGCAAACAGAGGCAAGATAGCCATCGGTTTCACAATCAGGAGGTATTTAGCGGATGGTTAGAGGACGAGGGAGAACATCCCATCACATGGAGCACCAGCGAGATGAATTCCATGGAACTTTAGAAGAAAACTTGATAAATGTCTAGAACAATAGTCGGAGCATAGAAAGTATGAATTCCTAACTAGTATACACTAAGTTGCAGACATGAAAGCAATCAACAGACTGGGATGAAAATAGGAAGCACATTGCACGTAAAGGAAAATACATATTGGGAAAAGCAATGACACATGAATCTATACGATTAGAAACAACTCTTCCTATGCAATTTTATTCAAAACATGGGCATCAAATCTTATTTACAATGAAGAGCCTCAGCACAAGAATGTTTCCCAATCCAACCAACTAACTCCTTCCTGCCTCTATCGGGAGTGTATTTATACTATTCTAGTGCTGAGACTACCGAATTGAAAATTGTTACAAGTCACTATCATGTGTTAACAGTACAGGGAGTGGAACTATCGCCACGTTTTACAAAGATAAACAAACATTATGTCGTTGGTGGTCGCATTCGGCCCAAGTAACAGTTCGATGTGCTTGGATGGTACGGCGGATTATGAGTATGATGCCCCCTTCCCTGCCCGAAGCGTGTGCTTCCACCATGTTCAAATGCATATTTCCACATGAGCACACACTAGCAAGGTAGTTTGCATTTTTCCCGGGTTCAATCACATCCACCACCTCCTTCCTCACCGGGTAACACTGTTAGTCGTGGGCTCTGGAAGAAGTGATGTATTGCTCCTGGTCGAATCAAATCTATGAGGTGGCTTGTCATTCTTGTACCTCTCACCTCTAGTGGAGTGAGCTCTCCCACAGGAAATAAGGTGTAGCATGTCTACACCAGCCCCATCACCCTTGGAAAGTGGACTTCACAAACAGGACTATGCGGGCTTTAGACCCCTGACGCTCCCATCTGAACAAATGCTTATCCCAAAAGCAATCAATGACTGTCTCCTTTTACGGAGGCTTTGGTGGCATCGATGCTATCAAGGGTTCCTGAAAAAACACTTACGGGGAGTAAGTGTCCAGGTCCCGCATCGTTGGAGGTGTGGTTATCACGTCTAGGTCCCGATGGTTGGTGTCACTCTTGGCATGCAATACCGAGGTGACGGGTGAGTGTGGAAGCTTCTCACCAACCATCAACACCCCTAGATGGATAAGCTTCTCAAACCAAATCTTCATCGTCGAACTCTTCGGGCCTTGACAGAATCATGGAGAAGTAGAACTCGGGTTCTGGAGGTATGTTAGTTCACTCCCATTGCTCTGAAAGCAGTATATATAAGGATTCGAGACTGACCCTCACAATGGTTGGTCAACATTCCTGCACACTTTGTCATCGAGTGTATTTGGTATCAACATGTGTGACGGCCCGAGTAGAGTGATCCTTTACTTGCTGGGGATCTAGCCACGCCGTTCCATCGATCGTGGTGCCTTACCATCTGCTGGGGGACGTATTTGTGGATGCCATCTGGTACAACTGATTCATGCTGCAAGGTTCATGAAGTGGACGTTCCCATGTTTCCTCGCTCTTGTAATGTAGGGAACGGAATGGTTTCCCGCGTCATGCTGGCCTTGCCCCGTGTGAGTAGCAGATTCACCGGTTACTTTTTGTACTTCCACAGGCCAACTCACACAAAAGCCACCCATCTTTACGTGAAATGACTCCACCACTATAACGTCCCTGACCCTCCGACCGAGGAAGAGGATGCTATGATACATCAAGTCATCCAGGCATCTAGCCCCATGAACATGAGCATATGTACATATAATGCTAAAGCATGATACTTACAAAAATAAAATATATTACGAAGCATAATCATTCATATACACAATGGAAGCAAAACATATCAATCAACACTCATGCATATACAGATCAACATTTAACATGTATATCATCATTCATCAACGGTAAATATGATTGCAGACACAAGTTAGGTAAGAATACTTATCTGATTAAGAACATGTTTTGCAACCAGCTACGTCGCTGCAACGTTCCACCCAACCATAGGCCTGCGTGCTCGTTAATCTCTCAGCAACGCTACCACCCCCGAGACGGGCATGATTCCCCAAGGAATAAGGAACTAACAGAATTACACATAGCCAAGGATAACAACACCACAAGGGTACACAGTTCATCCAAGCCAACACAGTTAGGTTTATCAGGCGAACATCAGATTAGCCAAGCCAACCAAGTTGGGTTTATTAGGCCACCTAGGAGCTAGGAAAGGATAAATGCTAAGCTGGTGATCTCATTGAAAAGCTACAGACACCAACACCAGAGCCATCCTGGCTTCTAGAACATGCACACACACCCAACACAAGGAAATCAGTCCCTTATTTGAAATGCAGTCCCTCAGACCCTGATCTCCCTTCTAGTGCCATTCAGGGGTTGTGGAGAAGAAATCCATCTCAGTAGCTCTGTCTGCGTGGTTCTCAACCCACTAGGTTTATCAAGCACCTCAAGCCGTCATTCACCACTCCAATGCAGTCCAAGTACAAAACCACTGCATGCAAGCATCCAAACAGCTATTCAAGCTTTTACAGGGGAAAAACACAGTTCATCAATCATGGGAAAGCAGCAGCCCACAAACCACTATGAACCCACAGCACCTGATCCTCAATGCAATCGCTGGAGAAATTGCACAGGTAGAAAATGGGGAAAAACAAACTACCAAACTATGCGTGATGGAAAAAGACACAGCCAAAGCAAAATGTGGAAAACACACAGAAGAAACCCACAACGCAGATCATGAGGAAACAACATATTGTTCCACGGTCCAAATACACCCGCAACGTTAGACAACAAGGGTCCCTTCTCCACAATGAAGCCAACACACCCTTCACAATCGGCAATGGTGGAATAAACGCAAGTTCTATGTGTGATCAAGAGGAAAGAATGTCTTCGACTAGAAAAATGATGTATGAGAGGGAAAGGATGAACCCCCACACAAGGAATTTCCATCCTTTTTACTCCCTCTGACTGAGGAAAACGAACAGTCACCATCGAGATAGTGGACAGACCATCCGCAACCCAGAAGGCGCGTCGTGGAGAGAGTGCAAGCGTGAGCGTAGTGGTCTTTTTGCCAACAAATAGATACCCCAACTAATCAACAAAACAATGAAGGTGGTGATTGGATGAAACAAGGGAAAATGAGCAAAACAAACAGGGTGGTGACACATGGCTTTTCCCCCATGGCTGAGGGTTCATCATTTCCCCTCCTTATCCTTAGGAATCATGCCCCTTCTTAATTTAGTTGCAGTGAACATAGCTGGTTGGGTTATTTAATTAAAATGCACATTTACATGATGTCACAATTTAATATATGTTGTATGTCCCGATATACCATCGGTGACCATTCCAATCCGAATTATAACATAACCAAATCAATGGTGGGGCTTTTTCCCTTAGCTCCCCACCATGATTATTACAACATATGTATCATGTATATTTAATGCAAACGAGGTTAAAACCGAGGTGTTACATTCCCCTCCCCCTTCAATAGCACTGTCCTCAGTGCTTTACAAAATTTGAACAAAATTCTACACTGGTATCGTCTCAGTGTTCCGCAAGATTGAACAAAAATGGATATGCCAATCGCATGGCATCCTCCAACTCCCATGTAGCCTCTTCAGGTCTGTAGTGCTCCCATTGCACCTTTACCTGCCCTATGGTTCGGTTCTGGAGCATTGTGACCTTCCTGTTGAGGATGCACATTGGCTCGATTTGGAACTCTCCCTTGGGTTCCACCTGAATCACATCCCAATTTATCACATGGTTAGGATCATGTACATATTTCTTAAGCAAATAAACATGAAAAACATTATGAGCTCTAGTACTAGTAGGCAATGCAAGTCTATATGAAACAGACCCTATTCTTTCAAACACTTCAAATGGCCCACAATATCTAGGCAACAACTTGGCACAACTTCCAAGCTTCAAGGAACTTTTCTTTGCTTTCACTCTGAAGTAAACATGATCCCCAACACTAAACTCTCTGTTCATCCTATGCTTATCTACATAGATTTTCTGTCTGTCATGTTCTGCTTTGAGATTTTGTCTGATCTTTACAACCTCTTGCTCCATTTCCTTGAGCAGTTCTGGTCCAAGCACAACTTTGTTCACTGGGTTATCCCAAGTCACTGGTGTCCTACACCTTCTTCCATACAAAGCTTCATATGGACTCATCCCCAAGGATTCCTGTTGTCCATTGTTGTATGCAAATTCTACCAAGTGTAAGTAACCTTCCCACTTGGTTGGTTTGTCCATCACATACATGCAAAGCATGTCTTCTAGCACTTGATTAAATCTCTCTGTCTACCCATTTGTCTGGGGATGGTATGCAGTGCTGAAGTTTAACTTTGTACCCAAATCCGCAAAAAATCCCTTCCAAAAATTGGAAGTGAACTTGACATCTCTGTCAGAGACTATTGCCTTCGACAATCCATGCAATTTGAAAATATCCTTCATGAAGATATTTGCAATGTCATCTATCTTGTGCGTAGACTTCACTGGTATAAAATGTGCTGCTTTTGTCAACTTGTCTACCACAACCATGATGGAATCATGTTGTCTCCAAGTCATTGGAAATCCTGTAATAAAATCCATGGAAATAACTTCACATTTCCATTTTAGAACTGGAAAAGGCTACAACAAACCTGCTGGATGTTGATGCTCAACCTTTATCTGTTGACATTTCATGCACCTTGAAATGTATTCAGCCATGTCCTTTTTCATCCCTAGCCAAAAGTACTGCTTTCTAGCTGTAGCAATTGTCTTCTGGTACCCTGGGTGACCAGAATACGAAGCTTGATGGATTTCATCCATAACAACTCTCCTCAAATCTGCTACATCTGAAATATAAATTCTACCTTTATAAGTAAGAAGTCCATATTCTTCCAATTTATATCCCTCATACCTCTTCTCAAGGTTTTGCTGCTGCAATTTGTCTTTTACCTGCTCATACAATTCATCTCCGACAACATGATTAACAATCTGCTGCCTCAAATCTAATTGGCAAATACTAAGAGATTCCACATGCATTTCCTGTACCTTCCTGTTGAGTGCATCAGCTACCTTGTTCTCTTTTCCTTTTATGCGCTTGATTTCAAAATCAAACTCACATAGAAATTCCATCCATCTCGCTTTCCTAGCATTCAGAGTAGGTTGATCAAACAAATACTTTAGGCCACAATGGTCTGTCCTGAGCTCAAATCTTCTACCCATCAAGTAATGTCTCCACATCTTGAGAGCATGCAATATGGCTGTAAGCTCTAGATCATGAGTGGCATAGTTCTTCTCATGCTCCTTCAACTTTCTTGATTCATAACGTATCATGTGGTTGTCCTGCATAAGGACTCCTCCAAGCCCTTGTCCGCATGCATCGGTACATACCAAAAAATCTTTCTCTGGATCTGCAACCTTCAATACTGGTGCACTGGTGAGAAGATTCTTCAACCGCTGGAAGCTTTCTTCACATTTCAAAGTCCATTCGAACTTCATCCCCTTCTTTTGCAAAGAAGTGATGGCATGTGCAACCTTGGAAAATCCTTCAATGAATCTCCTGTAGTATCCTGCAAGTCCCATAAAAGATCTTACATCCATCACATTTCTTGTAGTAGGCCAATTCATAATGGCTTCGATCTTCTCAAGGTCTACTGATATACCCTCTTCTGAGATAATGTGACCCAAATACTGAATTCTATCTCTGTAGAAGTCACACTTGCTCAGTTTTTCAAACAACTGATGTTCCCTGAGCACTTGCAATGTCAGTCTCAAATGCTCTTCATGCTCTTCCTCATTCTTAGAATAAACAAGAATGTCATCAAGGAAAACAAGAACAAACTTGTCCAAATACTTACTGAAGACACTGTTCATAAGGCACATAAATGTAGCCGGTGCATTTGTGAGACCGAATGGTACCACTACAAAATCATAATGTCCATACCTTGTCCTGAAGGTTGTCTTATGAATGTCTTCATCCTTGATCCTCACCTGATGGTAACCAGACCTCAAGTCAATCTTGGAAAATACCTTTGCTCCTCTCATTTGATCAATGAGGTCATCAATCCTAGGAAAATGATATTTATTCTTCACAGTAACCTTATTCAATTGTCTGTAATCAATACATAACCTGAGTGTACCATCTTTCTTCTTCACAAACAGAACCAGTGCTCCCCAAGGAGACACACTCGGTCAGATATACTTCTTTTCCAACAACTCTTGTAGTTGCATCTTCAACTCTAGCATCTTCAGTGTACTCATCCTATAGGGTGTCTTGGACACTGGTGCTGCTCCTGGCACAAGTTCAATTGTGAAATCAATGTCCCTCTTTGGAGGAAGCCCTGGAATCTCATCAGGAAACACATCCTTGAATTCCTGGAACACCTAATAGTCCTCCAACCTAGGAGTTTCATCCCTTGTTGGTTCCAAAATATGAGCTGCATACAACTGGCAACCTTTCCTACAGAACTTCTTCAACTGCATTGCTGAAACCTGCCTTACTGAAATTACCTTTGGAATACCTTTCACAATTACTGGGTTTCCTTCCTCATCCGTGCATTCAAAAGTCTTGTTATAACAATCAAGATTTATTCTGTGAGCTTCTAACCAATCCATTCCAATGAGAAAATCATAGAAACCAAGTGGTAGAACATTCAGATCTACACAAGTGATCAATCCATTCATAACCAATGGAAATTTCTCTACCAATTCACTGACTTTTATCTTAGTCCCAGTGGCTAGCTGAATTAACCAAAATTTTCCATGCTTTACCTTCTTAAAAGCACGAATCTCCACTACCCTAGGAGTGATATAACTGTGAGTAGAAACAGGGTCAATCAAAATAGAAACAGATTGTTCAACAATCTTACCTGCAACTTCAACCACAGTTGACTGGTGATCTGCCTGGCGGTCCTCTAGTGCTGCATAAATTCTAGGGACTGCTCTTGCTACTTGACCCATAGTTTCTGCTTCCCGAATGTTATAAGCTAGCCTTGCACTTTCATTCTCAAGTGGACAATATCTGCGCAAGTGGTGTCCTTCACATTTCCAACATTTGAGTGGACCTTTATTCTGATGTGGCTCTTTAGGCTTTCCACCTGTCACTCCAATTGGATTACTCGCAGCTTGGGATGGCTGCTTCTGTTGATTCCTAAATCTAGAAGGTTTGAAACCTTTCCTTCTTTGGTCAAAATTCTCGTTCTTCTTGTCCTTCCATGCCTTATGGTAATCAGGTTTACCTTTGCTTTGCTCATAGCAGTATTTATCCTTTCTTATTGCTTCTTTGAGAGTTCTCAGTTCATATAACTCAATTCATCTTTGTAAGCTTGAGGCAATCCACTTAGAAACCACTGGACCTTCACTTTTTCATCTCTGATGTACCGGACATACCTCAACAATTCCAAGAACTTATTTGCATATTCATCCATGGTCTGCTGTCCCAATCTCAGTTCATGGAACTCCTTAATCTTATCATCATAATACCTATCAGAGAGGTATTTCTGCCTAAAATACTTCTTGAACCGTTTCCACTTCAGTTTCCTTTCATTGATCTTCTTTACTTTCTTGAATTGTTCCCACCAAATGGATGCTCGTCCATTCAGATTATCAAATATGGTAACTCTTGCCTTCATGTTTCTTGAATAATCCTGTACTTGAAAGTACTTCTTTATCCCAAGAATCCAAGCTTCAGCTTCTTGTCCCATCTTTATCTCACCATCAAATGTAGGAGATTTAGCTTTCCTGAATTTATCTCGAGAGCGATCCCTATGGTGTTTTCTTCTTCTCCTTTTATGAGAAGATGAACTTGTATCTCCACTAGATTCTTCAGAGTCAGAGGATCCACTGGAAGTCCTTCTCCACCTCCTAGTGCTGCTCTTACTACCTGCTTGCCCAGAGTCTATCTCCCTCTGCAAATATGTCAAACTTTGCAACATGGAAGCATTCAACTGATGCTGCTCTTCCTGGGATTTAATCAAGCTTCTCATGGTGGCTGCAACCTCGGACGATGTCTCTTGGAATCTCCTTCCATTAGAATCTATGTCATCATTTCCATTCTGGACATTTTCTCCCATGGCATCTCTTGCACGCTCATAAGAATCCCGAGCATCATACCCATCATGGGTTCTCATGACTGAACCACCTCTTGCTTTACCACACTATTCTTTCTGGAGTACTGCTCTTGGAAGTTGTCTATAATTATGCAATGTGTTAGTAACAAACTGTTATATGCATATCATTAATATAAATCAAAACTACTTACCTTCCTCTTTTGGAAATTCATAAAACACAATCTTGCTTAAAACACAAAATTTTTCCCTCTTCTTTTTCAGCCATGTGACCACTTACAGCCTGCTGAAATATCCTAAAAGACAGTTGAAAAATGCTTGAAAAATCACTGAGAAATTCTCTCAAAAACCCCAATTTCCTTAGGCCTAATCGGACCTCTTCCCAGCTATCTTTTCGATACTTCGGTGGTCAAAACACCTAGTTCTTCGGCGGTCTATTTTCTTACTTCTCTCCGACATTTCAGGGGTCAAATTGACTAAACTTCCGATATGTATCGGTGAGAAAATCGTCTATTCATCGAGTGCGCAGTCCCTTAAGTAGCCGCAATGGCGGAACGTGATCTTACTATGGTTTCCACGGACATCTATCGGTTATCGAGCCTACTATCCATCGGGTGGATAGTGCTTTAGACTGTCGCAACGGTGGGTTTAAGATCCTTTGATTCCTTCTGATCGGTGGTCTGAGCGTCAAAACAATTTCAATGACTTTATACTCTTCAAAGTTTTCTTCTAATCGAATATTCTCTCTACTAATCTCCCTGTGTTTCGGCGGTTGAAACCTCTAACTTTCTCCACTGTATCGACAGGCCGCTTGTCTATTTCCATGTGCAAGGCCTCCTAAACAACCCATGGTTTTATTGTACATGGTTTAGGAGGGCCTTGAAAATGGTTTTAAGACCATGTGCAAGGTCTCCTAAACAATCCATGATTGTAGGAGGGCCTTGTAATGTGTAGGGAAATGATGCAATGTTCGTTACTAACAAAATAAAAAATATTATATGTCCGCCATAAATAATATTAAATATTATTAATAATAAAATTATATGTGGACCTTAAATAAAAAGATGTGTTTTTTGGTTTGAATCAAATCAATGGATACCTAAGAAGAGGTTTGCACCTCGAGAGATTTGATCCATCTCGGCGCTTGATAGAACCTAGGATTTGGATCTACGCTGGTGTATTGTTTGAAACCCTATCCTTAATGATCGATGTTGTTACAGTCACAAACCCTAAATTAACCCCCAAATCAAGAAGTGGTGCTATCGTGACACCCCATCTTTTTTTAAGACTGAAATTATGACTATTTTGAAATTGTGGCCTTACAATCACCGTTGTTGTAACAAAAATGTCAAAATTGACCCTTGAAAAGGAAAAAATGTACTATTAGTAACAACCCTT
>LPNX011092789.1:155429-176850 GCA_001517045.1 Pseudotsuga menziesii | reverse complement strand
ATATATATATATAATGTTTTTAAAAATATAATTTGTCATTTTTATAAATTTTAAAGTGTTTTTAATAAGAAATTTAATAGAGGTTTAGGTTATAGTTTCAAAATATTTATAATTTAACCTCAAAGAAGAAAGTGTAGTTATCAATAGTATTTTTTTTCAATTCGGAGTCAATTTTAGCATTTTTGTTGCAACGACACTAGCTCTTAAGGCCATGGCTTCAAAAAAGTTGTAATTTTGATCTTAGAAAATGGGGTTTCCATGGTAAATCACTTTTTAATTTGGGGGTTGATTTAGTGTTTGTGATTGCATCAACATCGATCGTTAAGGCCAGGGTTTCAAACAATACATAATTTAAGGCCCAAAAAAAGGTACTACTAATAGCACCCATTTTCAATCTAGGGATTGATTTATGATTTTAATTGCCATGGCACTAGCTGAACACCGGTTCAGATTAAAAAATTTTGGAATTTTAGTCTCGAAAAAACAAAGTTTCCACTGGTAGGAACAATTTTTTATTCAATGTTTTTCTTTGGCGTTTTTTATGCAAAAAATGTGAGTTTTATAGCTAGAGTTCTCATTTTGAGTATAAATTTCTTGTCAAGTTGTATAATTTGTTAGGGTTGCATTCATCCCCTCTCATGGGTCACTCGAGATTTCAAAAAACTTATGCACCCGCCAGGTGCTCATGCTTTTGGGAAGGAATGAAAAATATACTTAAGTTTGTAGCAGAATGTGACACTTGCCAAAGTAACAAGGGTGAAACAGTAAAGACTTATGGGACATCACAACCATTACCAATCCCAACCACTATTTGGGCTGATATTTCCATGGATTTAATTATTGTTCTTCCAAAAGTAGGTAGAAAATCAGTCATCATGGTGATAGTTGATTGGCTTTCTAGATATGCCCATTTTTGTGCTTTCCAACATCCATTTACCCCGACAATGGTTTCCCAATTTTTTTTTACCAAAATTTCAAAATCCATGGCATAACTACCTCCATTGTGTCAATTCGTGATCCCACGTTCACCAACAAATTTTGGACAGACCCATTTAAACTACAAGTCACCTAGTTGCAAATGAGCACCACTTATCATCCTCAAACATATGGCAAGACAAAACTGAATCAACAAGTGTCTTGAAACCTATTTGAGATGTTTTGCATCTGAAAAACAACAACAATGGGAATATCAGTTACATTTGGTAGAAGGGTGGCATAATACCACTTATCATGAGGCTACAAAAATGACACCATATGAAGCATTCTATGGATAACAACCACTCTCCATGGTTTCTTATCCACCAATTACTTCCAAGGTACATGCAATTCATAGTTTGATTCATAATCATGATGCAACTCTTTGCACACTGAAGGAAAAATTAGCAATGGCTCAAAATTGCATGAAGCAACAAGTAAACCAACAACACTTAAAGCATTTATTTGTATAAGGTGACCAGATGTTCCTTTGGCTCCAACCTTATAAGAAGAGCTCTCTGAAAGTTAAATGCCATCACAAACTTGGTTTGTTCAACACATTGGTCAGGTGGCCTTCAAATTAACGCTCCCAACACACTCCATGATCCACCCAATATTCACGTGTCATGTTCATGGATAATTTTAGGGGCGAAATTTATCCCATTGGGCTATTTTTCCATGTTTTTCTCCAAGAAAAGATTAGCCATTTTGCATTTTTTGAAGCCTCGCTTTGCCCAATTTTGATGGGGTAAAAAATTTTCACCCTAAAAATCGCCAAATTATTATATAAATGATATAAAATCCTTGGAAATTAAAATAGTTTTTGAAAAATGTTGCCAAATATTTTGTAGTTGGCATTTTAAGAATTGGTAAGATTCGCCCACATTTCTACACTTTTAAATAAGTACGGTTCCTTAAAATCATCCTTGGTCATGTTTGAAGAAGGTATTGGGTCAAAATTGTTAGGTTCAAACCACAGTACCAAAACTAGATGAAGAAGGCTACATTTGGCTCCAACGAGAAGCAGTTTTAGATACTTGGGAGCGTCAACACACTATCCATGAAGTTTTGATTTAGTGGAAGGATACCTCACAAAAGATGCTACTTGGGAACCATAAATTTTTTTGCAACAATTTCCCCATCTCCAACATTGAGGACAATGCTACTTTTGAAGGGGGGCCATGTTAGAGTCCTACCCTAATTCTCCTACTTTATCTATGTACACGGCCATAAGTCCCATTAGTTAGCTATTGGCTAGTTGTTTAATGTAAGTAGGCCTTCTTTATTGAGTAAAGGCCATTTTAGGTGGTCAACCTGCATTGATAGTAGGAGTCCCATAAGTAGTTGGATTGGGATATTGAAGTACTATTTATAGAATAGTAAGATATGTAATGTGAAGTCAAGAATTTGCATTGTATTTGGAGCTAGTGCTCTTGGAGCCAAAATTCCTTGTATTTTCTATCTTTTCTATGAATTTCTAGATTTAAGCATATTATAAAAAATCTAGGCGCTGTAAACATGCCGTGTGATCCATAACAAATGCCAACTTGCTTCTTGAGATTAAGAGTGCCATTAACAGTTAAAGACATTTGTTTCCCCCTAAAAAATCATGTAGATTCAAATATAGAGGGGGGTGAGGTATGTACACTTGTATAGGCTTTAGAAATTATATTATTGTGTAAACGAAGATCCCTTATCTCACAAACAAAAGATATCATACACCAAATTAGTACCTAGTTGTGACCTTAAATTATTATTATTATTATTATTTATTATAATAACTCAAAATTAAATATAAATCATTTTTATCTCACCTCACCTCAACAACAACTAGTAACAATAACAATAGTGAAAATCAACTAATTATATATAACTATACTTGTAGCATTGAAAACTTAATCTACGGACTACGGAATGTGTTCTCTTTGTATGTATTAAATGTATGGAGGAGGTGATAAACATCGGGCACCAAAAAGATAAAATTCATTAGAAGAAGTTTAATATTCACCAAAAGAAATTAACTTAATTACAATTAATAGCTACTCAATAATAATTATTTAAATCAAATATAATGAAATAAAATAAAAATATTCCATTTTCTTAAATGTAATTTTTAATTATTTATGTTTTTTCTCTAATATGTTTTATTACTTATAATTATAATTATCTCCTTTTTTTTTAATTTTTAGTGTGTTTCATTGTTTCTTAGAATTATAATTATTTCCTTTTCCTTTTCTCAATGCGTTTTAGTGTTTCATTGTTCCTTAAAATTATAATTATTTCCTTTTCCTTTTCTAAGTGCGCTTCATTGTTTGATTTTTTCATGTAATTATAATTATTTTATAATATGTTTCTGAGTTTTTATAATTATAACAATTATCTTTTTATATTTAAAGAAATGAAATATATATATATATATATTTTTAGTATAATAATTTATTTTAGTGTTTTAATTGTTTCTTATCATTATTATTACGATAGTTTGTTTCATGTTATTATGTCCTGCGGTTGCAGGATATATATAGATTGTTCGGTTATATTAATTGGACTATACAGTTTGATTTTTCCTTGACTATATAAAATTGTATGGTTGAATTTTTATTTATTTAAATTAATTATATTAAAATCTATTTGTTTGCAAATTGATTGGCTATAAAATTTGACATCATTTTTGAGTTTGGTGTCCCATAAGGAGGCGACGCAATGTCGTAGGCAATATTTATGTCACCTCACCTCGAACCTCCTCGCCATCATCTCGGGAATGTGGGCAATTGTTAAGTCACCTTACCTCCTCACAGATGGATGTCTTCAGCCTGCCTGTCCTCTGCGCCATCGCCTCGGCTGTCCTGTCCTCTGCCCTAACATTAAATCATAGTCAAATGTCGTGTGTATAGGAATGGTGACTCAGCCAGCGCACCATTATGGAGACTTAATGCCTTTACGGCCGCCTCCTCTCATTGCGTTTCACTTCATGCGGGGGTTAATGCATTCAGCTTCCAGCTTAGTTGTTTCCAGCTAATGCATTTACTCACTTCCTGCGGTTCGTTCTCACCATTTATTATCTTGCCATGTTTATTATCCAGCGAGGGAGGTCCTACCACTATTTTGCGATTTGTATTGGGTCTTCTTTCATCCATTTTGTTGAGAGAGTTCAAGTGCCTGTCATCCATCGGGTGCTTGCTGAAGGGATAGATTTTCATTGCTTACGCTTGTCGCTTGCCTGTAGGAGGGAGTTTGAGTGCTTGTGTGCAGGAGAGAGTTTGAGTCATCCATCGAGTGTTTGTTGAAAGGGTAGAGTTTTGATGCTTACGCTTAGTTTCCCGCAGGAGAGAGTTTGGGTGCCCGCTGCATACGTTCACCTTATTTTGTGATCACCTGTATCGTATGTCCAATGCTAAAGAAATAGAGACTCCAGCATCATGGTTTAGCAGTAATTGAACTAGGCGGCATCGGCCGGTTGGAGCACATCTTCAAGAGGAAGTCGTGTTCTTTGTTCAAGGTAGATGCTGCACTTTCTCCATAGGTTGTGTCCAATTATGTTTTTTACAGGTTAATAGGAAAATACATAGATGCATCTATTTCGAATCTGTAAATTTGTTTGTTGAAAATACATTGATGTGATTAGTTATGTGTTTTTTTCAGCGAAAATGCATGGATGCATTTGCTTCGAACCTGTAAATTTACTGTTGACAGTCCTTCACCCACCATTGGAGCCGTAGGTCCTCATGTGCACTCCTCCATGGTCTCCTTAGTGTTCATGATGGTATATAAAATATTCTCAAATGTAACATTATGTGAAAATGCATTATGGCAAAAATGCATGGATGCATTCTTACTGCTTCGTAGAGCAGATGTTCCCTTGCAATTCTTAGCTTCGTTTCCCTATCGGGATGGTAAATAGACTAGTGGAAAGGTATCCTTCCTAAGTGTTGTCGTTAGATCCTGCAACACACTGCACAGTCATTTTATTGAGTCATACAGTTAATTCCTTATAGAGAAGTGCCCCCGCTTAAAAATAAATTGCCTGCATTTCTTTTGACCCGTAAGTTTTACCTGTTGTATCTGACCCATAAGATCCGGCTTGTTTGAACTATTCAATATTCAAAAGGCGTGCTCTCTCTTCTCAAAATAAAATAACTATTTCTTTTTTTTTATTCTTTATTTATGAGGGCAAGGGGCTAGTTCTGTGTTCAGACGAGTTGGGATGTCCGACCTCTCTCTGAGCGGATTCGTTTGGTTGGACATAAGCAGATAGGGGATCGAGTCCCATAGGAAAGTAAAGTGTGAAAGTTAATAACGTCATATCAAAGCCTGCATTTTTCAAGGAGGCTAAAACAAAGAAAAAATATTTTAGAGTATAACAAAAAATTTTATTGACTTTTACATAAAGATTAAAACCTGTTAAATATTTCTCCTTTTTTTACAATGATCCTAATTTTGTGTTCAATTTTAATATGAAATCAGAACCATGGCATAGTATTGGCGTCCCATATCAAAGCTCGGCCATAGTATGGTATTGGAATCCCAGACGAAAGCTTGAGACATTTAACATAGTAGTATATGTTGAAATATTGTAACTTCGAAGAATATTCTATATGTATCTTTTGTGGTCCCCAATGGTCCTACTGGGAGAACCACTTGTATTATCTTGTACCCCGATGCTTCTAATCGGAAGAACTAATAAGAGTGATGAGGTTGTCCCCTCTAATTGTAAAGGTGGGTCATTAGCACTCCAGTGTGGTTACTTGAGCCTACATGTGTAACTCGAGCCTACATGATTAACTCGAGCCTACATGTCGGATGAGTTAATTAAAGTGAACGGATGAATATAAATAGAGGTGTAGCTCTCTTCATTTGAGACACACACTCTCACTTGTGTAGCGCAATAGTGGAGAAGAGAAGTAGATGGAGAAGGAGGAGGATCAGGCTTTGATCTCCTTGCTGGTTTTATCTTTTATCTTTTTGGGGCATCTATATTGAGGAATCTTTTGCTGGGTTTTTTCCTTTAGGGTTTTCCCAGGATAAATCTTTGTGTTCCTTTTGTATGGTTGTGCTTGTCTATCTTTCAGTGATCCTGTTTATATGCTTTTGTTATGAAAATGAAATGAAGTACTGATGTCTTAGCTAAGCATATGAAAAGTTAACATGGTATCAGAGCCACCCTGAAAAGAAGACATTGTGCAACTACAGAATCTAGGGCTTCTTACTTTTTGGTTCTCTCTCCACAATCGATCAGAAAAGAAGGCTAGGCTGACTCTCCATTGAAGGGCACATCTTTCTGTTGAAGCGGAATTCGATTCCGAGTATTTTCAGTTTTCGATGTGGGAAATTAGGGCTTCTTGCAGAAGGGGAATTTTTGAGTGAGCCCAACATAGGATTGCTCTCCTAACCAAAATCGAAGTTTAGAGACCTGGATCAAGATTTTTGGTTGGGTGAAACTCCGAGAAAGTCAAACCCTAGTTTGACCCGGAGCTAGAAAAACCCTAAATACTAAAATTGCTAAGTTTTGGTATATTCGCTATATCCCAATATTGGTGAAGGATCCAGAGCATAAAATTGCAGAGACTGAATATGTAATCTGAATGAACACTGTATCCACAATTCAACCTTAGATTCGCTATATTCTAGGAGATATGATCCCTCCAAGTTAGGGTTCTAGCCTCTTCCAGAATTCATCCCTAAATAGGACACCTAGGGAACATTGCTATAGCTTGGGCTACAGAGATCCCAATGGAATTCCTGAAGATTTTATAGAAAGAGCATGGATTGTACTTTCTGTGGACCAAATTTCAGAACCTGAAGATGAACCAGTGACACATGGCATGCCGTACAACTTCACCATTCTGAACAGTCCTGTAACAGGTCACCTTGGGAAAATGATCATAAATCCCAATTGGTGAAACTAATTCTGATGAAAACTATGGTGTTGGATCTGGGACATTCGAGGCTACCTTATTGCTAAATTTTAGACATAGAGGAGCAGTAAATTCGGGGATATAACAAAAACAGTAACAATCATTTCTGCAGAAGAAATTGGAAAACTAGGGCTTCCTGTTCCGGGAGCTTCCCTCCACTGTTTTCAAAAAAAGAGTACATTAGACAGATCCATTTGAAGAGATCTATCTTTCTATCCAATCAGATCTGAAAGATTCCAAGTTTTGAAAATTAGGGTTTCTCTGACAAACCCTAGATCAACCAGCTCTAGAAGCAGAACGGACACCTCAAATCGGTAAGATCTAATCTTTTGCTATTTGCATTTGAGGTTCTCATTTCAAAGTGATCTATCACATCAGCTTGATGATAAGCTTGGTGAAGTTGAAAACTTCCAAGCATGAAAGTATTTGATCCCTCTGAAGAAAATGAATTGGACACCTACATGAGTAGAGAGGTTCCAATTCTAGAGGGAGATGAGCCTCAAAGCCTTACACACGAAGAACTTGATCAAGGCCAAGAATATCATTGTTGATTCAATCACGGATCAACTTGTACCACAAGTGTCTTCCCTAAATAATTCGAATATGTTTGATTCCTTGATCAAGCTATTTGAAGATAAGAAGATGGATTTGAGAAAACAATTGAAGAATGTGAAGATCCAGAATGCATAACATCTTGAAGCGGTAGAGGAAGAAGCAGAGAATGCAGAAGTGGTGATAGCCACCTTGAATGGCCTCCCATGATCATGGGATTCATTCATGCGAGGAATGTGTGCCAGAAGGAAGTGATTAATTTCAGTTGACTTTGGGAAGAAGAAGAAGCTCGTCTCATAAGAAGAGAAGAAGAAAGATGGGAGCAAATTGAAGATCAAGCTCTCACCATTCAAAGAAGATCCCTCAAGCGATGAGGAATATGAAGAACTCAATTCTTGACGAACCTCTTATCCATCTTATCATTTGGATAAGAAATGATGATTTCATGAATGAAGAAGATGATGAAGGAGAATGATCAAGAAGGAGTCTACCCACAAAACAAACAAAAGATAAGTATTCAATTGTCATTTAATGATATTGTTTTGTTATGCATATTCAGTTGACGTGTTATGCATGATAGATTGTTTGCATTAATGACTGTATACTACTAATATGCATGTGATCGGCAAGTAGCTCATGGTGCTATACATCTCTCCATTGCTACTTATCTAGAATGAAACCTCTTTACATGACATATTGGATTAATGCACAATCTCAATGATGTCATCTAGAAAGTTTCCGTGAGAAATGGACGAATGTTGTATTGGCTAAACAGTTGCATGATGCATAAGAATTTGTTGTTATGCATATGTTTTATGAAATAGTTCTAACCATGCAATTGGTGCATTTGAATTGTAGGAAAGGTCCTAAACAACCTCCTACAAGAAAACAAGGATGAGACTTGTTCCGAAGAACAAGTGATGACAATTCAATAAACATGAATCTGAAGCTCCCGGGGTTAGAGACACCATGACGAAAGAAAGAGCTTCAGAGAGCGGTAGATCCACCTCGAAGGATGAAGATCGCCATGGGTATAAGAGATAACTCAAGATGAAGAAAAGAATGCTATGATCAAAGAATAACAGTTGATCATGGGGAATGATGTATACGATATGATTTCGAGACATAAAGGGAAGTACGTAGTATCTTCCATATGGATCTACAAGAACAAGTGTACAAAGCAAAGGTTCATGATTTGCCTCAGAAAGAATAGACTATGACATGACATACTCTATTGACAAGTATATATCAAGCATAGAGCCACCTGTACAGAATGAAGAGGGAAGATGATACTCCACTTCAGGGGGAGTGACTACATAAGATATCTAAGTTCGACATGGTACGGCATGATGGACAAATTCCTGCTGGATCGAGACTTTACCAAGAGTAAAGAGGGTTCCAACCTTCAAGGTTGATTGCAGAAGACTAGGATATGTTGATGACCTGACAAGACGAACTCATGGAAGATGTTATGATGAAAGAATCTAGAATGATGTTTGGGATACAATTCCCAAACCAGAAGGAAAGAGTATAGTATCCTCCAAATGGATATGCAAAATAAAGCATGCAGATGACGGAAGTATTGAGAAGTATAAAGCAAGAATTGTGGCCAGAGGTTTCTCTCAGAAAGAGGGAATTGATTATGAAGAGACATTTGCCCCAGTAGCATGGTATAATTCAATTAGAGCTACCATGGCACTTGCATCCATGATGAAGTGGGACTTACACCAGATGGATGTGAAAACAACTTTTCTAAATGGTGTGATTAAAGAAGAAGTATACATAGAACAACCACAAGGATTTGAAGTTGAAGATAGACATACTCATGTATGCAAGTTGAAGAAGGCATTATATGGTCTTAAACAAGCTCCTCGAGCTTGGTATGAAAGAATAGATGGTTTCTTGTCGAGCATGGGCTTTACCAAAAGTAAAGCTGATCCTAACCTTTATCTCAAGGTTGTAGAAGATGAACTTGTCATCCTGTTATTATATGTGGATGAATTATCCTTGACAGGAAATGAGAAACAGGCCATGGAAAGCAAGAAGAAACTAGCAGAAGAATTTGAGATGAAAGACCTTGGGTTAATGCATTATTTCCTAGGTTTGGAAGTATGGAAAAGTTCAGAAGAAATATTTCTCAACCAGGGAAAGTATGCGGTAGAGATATTGAAGAGATTCAATATGTTGGAATGCAAAGTCATGGCCACACCCATGGACTCCAACCTGAAGCTTTTAGCTGATGACTCATCAGAGTTAGTGGATATGACTCATTACATACAGATCATTGGGTCATTGATGTACTTAAAAAATACCAGACCAGACATTTGCTTTGCTGTGAACACCTTAAGTCAATTTCTTGTTCAACCAAGACGGGTTCACCTAGTAACTACAAAACATGTGATGAGATATCTGAAAGGGACTATAGACTTTAGTTTATATTATTATGGTAGCCATGAGTATAGATTGTATGGCTACACAGATGCATATTGGGCTGGAAGTATCTCAGACAGGAAAAGCATATTAGGTAGATGCTTTTGTTTGGGGTCTGCTATGAGTTCATGGTTTAGCAGGAAACAATCCAATCTTTCTTGTAGCATGGCTGAAGCAAGAGACATAGCAGATTGCTCTGCTAAGTTGTGAATCCATATGGCTTCGAAAGCTGATATCAGGTCTCTTTGAACTGAAGATGGATACTACAATGATTCTATGTGATAACCAGAGTTGTGATGACAGAGAACCCTGTGTTCCGTCGTAACACATAGAAATCCGGTATTTCTACATATGAGATAAGATGTAGATGATGATGTTTAAGTTTTCCCATACTGAAGATATAGATGATGTTTCAGTATTTACATACTGTAGATGCAGATGATGGTGATTCCGTATTTCTATACTGAATATAGAGATGATGATGCTTTCAGTATTTCTATACTGAAGATATAGATGATGATGCTTTTAGTATTCACATACTGGAGATACAGATGGTGATAATTTAGTATTCACATACTGAATATGTAGATGATGATGGTTTGGTTGCTGATGTGCTAACGAAGCCTCTGTCTCGAGTAAAGTTCGAACACTTTCGAGACAAGCTTGGTGAGGTTCGGAAGAACCTTCCTCAAAAGGGGGAGTAGTGATGTTGCAGTGGGATTGTATCATCCCTAGGCATCTGCCCTAAAGTGATCCGGTGACCTCGGTCCTTGAGAATGAAGAGGGATTGTATCATCCCGGGACATCTGTCCAAAATAGATCCGATGACTTCGGTCTTCGTGAATGTGGTGGGATTGCATCATCCTTGAACTTCAGTTCAAAATGAATCCGGAGGTCTCGGCCCCCGTGAATGTGGTGGGATTGCATCATCCTTGAAATTCGGTTCAAAATGTATCCGGAGGTCTCGGCCCCCGTGAATGTGGTAGGATTGCATCATCACTGAACTTCGGTTCAAAATGTATTCGGAGGTCTTGGCCCCTGTGAAAGTGGTGGATTGCATCATCCCTGAACCTTGGTTCAAAATGTATCCGGAGGTCTTGGCCCCCGTGAAAGTGGTGGATTGCATCATCCCTAAACCTCGGTTCAAAATGTATCCAGAGGTCTCGGCCCCTGTGAAAGTGGTGGATTGCATCATCCCTGAACCTCAGTTCAAAATGTATCCGAAGGTCTTGGCTCCCGTGAAAGTGGTAGGATTGCATCATCCCTGAACCTCAGTTCAAAATGTATCCGAAGATCTCGGTCCCTGTGAATGTGGTAGGATTGTATCATCCTTGAAATTTGGTTCAGAACGGATCCGATGACTTTGGTACTCGAGAACGTGTGTTGATCCCGTAATTCCTAGAGGAAGGATTGTCTGAGTTCCACATATGTGTTGATCCAGTAATTCCGAAAGGAAGGATCATTAGTAACTCCGTAAAGACCTAAATCCTGTAATTCCGAAAGGAAGGATCATTGAATTGATCCCATAATTCCAATAGGAAGGATTGTTTAAGTTCCACAGAAGTGTTGATCCCGTAATTCCAAAATGAAGGATCGTTAGTAACTCCGTAAAGACCTAAATCCCGTAATTTTGAAAGGAAGGATCGTTGGTAGCTCCGTAAAGACTTGATCCCGTAATTCCAACAGGAAGGATTGTTTGAGTTCCACAGATGTGTTGATCCCGTAATTCCAATAGGAAGGATTGTCTGAGTTCCACAAATGTGTTGATCCCGTAATTCCGAAAGGAAGGATCGTTAGCAACTCCGTAAAGACCTAAATCTCGTAATTCCGAAAGGAAGGATCGTTAGTAGCTCCGTAAAGACTTGATCCCGTAATTCCGAAAGGAAGGATCGTCTGAGCTCCACAGATGTGTTGATACCGTAATTCCAAAAGGAAGGATTGTTAGTAACTCCGTAAATACCTAAATCCTGTAATTCCGACAGGAAGGATCGTTTGAGTACCACAGACATGTTGATCCCGTAATTCCGAAAGGAAGGATCATGTTGATGTTTTGATGATGATGATGTTGATGTTTTGATGATAATGATGTTTTGGTGATGATGATATTTTCATGATGATGTTTCTGATCAAAAGATCAGAGTATGATGATGATGTTGTTGCTGATCGAAAGTGTTGAAGATGATGTTGTTGATCGAAAGGTCAAAGTGCTGAAGATGATGTTGTTGATTGAAAGGTCAAAGTGCTGAAGATGATGTTGCTAATCGAAAGGTCAAAGCGCTGAAGATGATGCTACTGATTGAAAGGTCAAAATGCTGAAGATGATGTTGCTGATTGAAAGGTCAAAGTGCTGAAGATGATGTTGCTGATCGAAAGGTCAAAGTGATGAAGATGTTGTTGATTGAAGCAGTCAAAGTATTAATGATGATGAAGACTGAAGATTGAAGATGAAGACTACATAATGTTGAAAAGCTTCCAATGATTTATAGATGTATTACCCTGATGATGTTGATGATGTCCTCTATCTCTCTCCTACTATTGTTGTTGTTGATGTTGTTGTAGAATACCCTTCTCGTTAAGGGGGAGTGCTGAAATATTGTAACTTCAAAGAATATTCTATATGTATCTTTTGTGGTCCCCGATGGTCCTACTGGGAGAACCACTTGTATTATCTTGTACCCCGATGCTTCTAATCAGAAGAACTAATAAGAGTCATGAGGTTGTCCCCTCTAATTGTAAAGGTGGGTCATTAGCACCCCAGTGTGGTTACTTGAGCCTACATGTGTAACTCGAGCCTACATGATTAACTTGAGCCTACATGTCAGATGAGTTAATTAAAGTGAACATATGAATATAAATAGAGGTGTAGCTCTCCTCATTTGAGACACACACTCTCACTTGTGTAGTGCATTAGTGGAGAAGAGAAGTAGTTGGAGAAGGAGGAGGATCATGCTTTGATCTCCTTGCTGGTTTTATCTTTTATCTTTTATCTTTTTAGGGAATCTGTATTGAGGAAGCTTTTGCTGGGTTTTTCCCTTTAGGGTTTTCCCAGGATAAATCTTTGTGTTCCTTTTGTATGGTTGTGCTTGTCTATCTTTCAGTGATCCTGTTTATATGCTTTTGTTATGAAAATGAAATGAAGTACTGATGTCTTAGCTAAGCATATGAAAAGTTAACAGTATAAATGCATATCTTTGATTTTTATCGAATTGCAAACTCAATTTTTAAAGTCGGATAACATAGAAGAAATAATATTCAAACACATTCGTTTGGGAGTCATAGGAGAGAATACTATGCAAGAAATTCAAAAAGGCCCAATTTTCAAAAGGACAGAAAGAATGTCCCAATAAGCCCAAATTTTCACATTGCCATAGTAACCTGATCATAAACAATTATGGAGATCCTGATAATTCTGCAAGTTGAGATGGCCTCAATCACTGAATTGTAGAGCTAGTATTTTGTTATACACTAGAATTACATGTATGATATCCATGACTATATTTTGACTGGCAACATATGTAGTTTTCTCATTTTGAGTATTTTTTGAAGAGAAATTGAATTACGTAAATAGAAATAGATAGCATGGATAAAAAAACTAAAATAGAAAGAGTTAAAGAAACAAATGAGAAAGAGGGAGGTGAAGCTTACGCTCGACGATTGCTAAAATGGCTTCAGAAGCCTCTAGAACACCTTCACGGCCGCAAAGCCAAGAAACCTTAGCTGCAGAGATTGGCTAAGAGAAAGAGAGGTATAGTGAAATGAGACTTTAGGTTCAGGAAATAATTTTGTATGGGCTGTGGAAATATTTTATTATAGTTTATTTGCATGGAAGGCAGGTGGCCTTTATGCAAAGAGCAATGAGTGTTGCTTGCTAGTGGTATGCACCGGGGCAGACTTCATCATAAATTATGACAGATAACTAGCTGGTATGGGATGTAACCATTGGGCATAAGATGGGTGTGACAAAGGTCACATTCCAATTAGCCTTGCATACTATAAACCGACCACATCTCTCTCGTCGTTAGCCAACTTCCATCGGGTACGAAAAAAATAAAAATAAAAATAAAAATTTCCATTTGGACAAGCCAGGGTCAATCGTTTAGAACAAACCATTGGGTCATGAATTGATGGCATGAGATGAATTTACCATAGTATTTTTAATCCTTCGGGATTGATCCTACCTCACAAGTATTAATCCACCATTTAGATTCTGAGTTACAGATCTAGAGGTTTGGCTCGCTTAACAACTATTTGATTCTATGGCCTGGGGATCGAGGGCTTCTCCTCAAACTCTGTGTTTACTATCTTTACTTTGACAGGATGTCTGCATAAAACAATAGATTTGATTGAAACGTGATTGATTTTGAAATCAATTATTATTTAAAAAAAAATATTGCTAAATTGTTTTAATATTATAATATAAAGTTGTATTAAATCTATTTGCGATAAATTAAAGTAAAAAATGTTGTGTACAAAAACAAAATTAGTTCGTTCTATTTATTTAAAAATATATAGATAATAAATAAATATAATAAAATTAGTTGATTCAAATAAAAAGAAGAGCCACGAGGTGGCAATGTCCTGCCTTATTGCAAATTAATCGGTGATTGACTTTCATAAATTAATCGGTGATTGACTTGAAGAAAATTGAATTACCTCTAATCACTAACTTAATTGATTTTACATGCTCATATGTATTCCAGATATGTATTCTAGGATATCTCTGAGAAGTTTACCCAAGTTCAATATGAAATGATCGAAGACGTTGAAGTAGAAGCATAGATTTGTATTGGAGCGTTTGTGTAATTAGTCCACCCATTTCCTCTGATATATTTTCCAAAAGTATTGATAACTTCCATTTCATTTCTGTAAACCAAGGAAAGATATTGTCACATCTTGTATTTTTTTATTTGGTTTTGCTTCTCTAAGCTCAGGGGCTTTGTTCTCACTGTGATTTTGGAAGTTCAATTGCCAGCTTATTGTTGCTTGTGAATTATTGATAATCATGGTGTAGCCTATTCAGATTCTCTTGGTGGCTAATAATATAATTTGTTGCAGACTAATGATCCCTTCTCCCTGATGTATTTGCAGCAACTCAAATTAAAAAAAAATTAATGCTGTTATTTGATGAGACTGTTCCATTGTATGATGTAATTTTATATGTAAAATGTTTATAAATATATCAATATGGAATGTAAAATGTTTATACATATATCAATATCATAGTAGATTATTGTTAAGTATTTTATATAGAGAGTGGGTATTTCTAACCTTGTTTTTTAATGTAATTATTTATATGTATATATATTTAGTTTGTTAGGGATTTTTTTAAAATTGTGGTTCACTTATCTTTAGTGGTGATTGCTACGTGAACCTTCTGCTCACAAGTTGTGGCACTCGACCACTTGAGCTAGCCCACCGGGATTAGTTTATTATTGGTTTGCATAAATAACTTATGGTTTGATAAACCATGATTCAAGGGTATCTAAGTTGCCTAAATAATTTCAGATTGTGTCCACTTGTAGCACACATATGACTTAATTTTAAGTGTCTCCTCGTAATTGCTTTACAAGATTCAAACTCGAATCATTGCGTCGAAGATGTGCATTTTGCAACCCAGTAGGGGGATATGTGTAAGTCCTTCTGTGCTCATCCTAGAACTTGCACGTGTCATTTATAGAAAATAATAAACTGTTAATGTAGTTAAACTTTCCATATAGGACTGACCATAATTCCAGTTTTTTGTCTATCCCTCTAGATTTCAACTAGCTTATTCATGCAAACTGATAGTAAAACAACAATATTTCTAACAATTGAGCTTTCGTGTTCAAACCATTGACACCTCCTTAACAAAATGCTTCCAAAAACATCTAAAATCCTTTTGCTGTCATAAAATATTCCAAAGTTTTTATTTTTATTTTTATTTTGCATTGTTTTGCACACATGCAAAACATGGAAAAAAATAATCTGAATTACAATATTCCTGTTATATGATTCTTTGTTAAAAAAAGGAACAACAAAAAAAAATGGAAAGAAAAAAATACCTGCAAATTGATACCTCGTATTACCCAAACAAACAAACAAAAACGACACTGGTAGATTGTTGAGATTGAATATAAGCAGAAAAATAAAAACAAGAAACAAATTTGTCACCAAAAAAAACAAAAACTTGTGCATGTCCACTGCTAATCGAATTGCATTGTGGTTATGCATACAAAAGGTATTTCAACTCAAAACTCTTTTCTTTTTTTTGTCTATGCCATTATGTTATTTTGTCTAAATTATTTTTGCATGGTTTTTATGATACTCAATGCCACTTTAGACCTGCTTTGTTTGTCAATGTCTTAACATAAGTGCAATGCATGGTATTGGTGTTAGCTAGTAGTTGTGCCAAACACACAAAAAATACAGTTGCAGTGTAACCAAAGCTCTCATGGAAAACGTATAGAAGCAAAATGCTCCAACAATAGACAAATATTTAGAAACAAACATCCCAGCAACATACACAACAACAAGCAAAGATAATTCCAAGAGGTTGCTCTCACTCCCACTCTTTTGCACTAGATACACCGAATTTTTTTAATAAATCTATGCATAGTTTCATTAACCTTCACTCATTGCTGCTTTGACAATTGAAACCTACTCATGTATCTTGATTCTGTTTTTTTGTAGGCTAAAACATACGCCAGTCTAGCCATCTACAATCATACAACTCTGTACAACAACCTATGGAAATACATTCGAAGGGGATGTTTTGGTTATCTATGGCCCTTCACAGAACAAAAATCAGAATTCCCCTATCAAAACAAACATTTTACATGCAGACTTGGTGGACAAAGATGGACAAATGACTATCACAGCCAGTGTTAATGATAGTTTGATCAAACGATTTTCTACTTTCCTCCAACTTGGGAAAAGTATTCGAATAAACACATTTGGCTTGAAAATGAAAGGTGAATATGAACGAGGTGATGCGAAATATTCGATTGTCATCTTAGCAAACACTACAATTCAAACAATTGACATAGTTTGCGCGCTGCGAAGACTTCCTCCAGATATGGCAATCGCTAAACTTCTGTTTTCAAATGATAAATATGTTGTTGGGTCAATTGCAACAATAGTTGTCACAGCTCAGTACAACAACATGCAATTCGACTTATACATCAAATATGGTGAAACATCAAACGACCATGCAACTATAACAACCTATTGCTTACATAGATATGCTATTGTTCCAAAGCACCATTTCCATTTTTTTGCTCCACTTATATATATATATATATATATATATATATATATATATATATATGCACCTACATCAGTTTCTTTTAAATTATTCAAAATCAATGACACATGTTTCGTTCTTGTTTATACAACTACAAGTTGGTGAAATGTATAGAGAGATTTTCTTGCAGGTGTAAGAGCAACTTGCATCTAATGATGCAACCTTTTATCTTTTCAAAAACATAGTCAGGAATGGAACAAGAGGCACTCATCTGATTCGAACATCAAAGTCCATATTTATTGATCCATTAAATGATGACTATGCAATTCAAAACCTTGTGCCCATTGTTGAATAAAAAACACAGGTTTTTTTTTTCTTCAGACTTTATTTTGTTCTCTGCTTCTCGTCCCTTGTATGAAGTTGTTCATGCAATAAGGAAAACAATTATTTTCCCTTCATTTTTTAAAACTAGACTAGACAAGGAAAACATGTTTTATGTATCTGTTTCATTAAACAATAGAACAACTAGCTGTGTGTCTTCTTTATTGTCTCTTATGTTATATAACTATGAAATTTACAGATCCAAGGAATTCTCAAACCCAAAAATGTCTTTGCCCCTCCATTTAGAGCGGTCTGCAACACCTGCAACTTGCCAATGATACAAAATTTCCAGCTTTGTACATTTTGCAAGCAGGAAATAGAAACTAGATATGAGCACAACCTTGAATGCAATTTGGACACAACTGATGGTTAGATAGAATGTTGTTTACAAGGTCCACTGCTCAAACAAACTTTCCCAGCAATTGTAGCTGTTTCATATGAACAATATTGCCAAAGTGTTTCTTTTGTCATATTCAACCTGTGAAGATTTTTCCAAGAAGAGACTTTTACCTTGGAAATGGACAACAAAATAAGTGATCTTGCAAGAACTTAACAATCAATACAAAATCGCAGGTTTGCTTCTACTCCTGTACCACACTTTAAAAAAAAAATACATATCGCACTACAAGTTTATAAAATAGTCTATGAGATCATGTTTTGTGGCACACAACAAATAGACATTTTTTTTAAACAATTACATTAATTGTTTTCTCAAAAATAAATATGTATTCAAATATTGAAACAAGTTCTTTCCCAAACATAGACATTTGTTTTTAAAACAACTACATTGTTTGGCTTCTCAAAAAAAAGTTTGTTTTTGAATATTCAAACATAGTTTTTTCAGCACTTGTTTTCTCTGTACTCTGCAATGTTCTGTTTTTTACATGGTTGACTCACTTTGTTGTGTGTCAAATGTGTCGGTCCAGCTATGGATACAAAAAAACAAATTCCATTGGTTTTTAACAGTCACATTGCCAGCTCATACTGTGTTCAAATCTGCGCTCCTTTCTATAATTTGCATAATTCGCATACAAAAGTTGTTTTCAAGCTTGCAACAGACAATGTTCACTGTTAAACACAAGTTTATTTACATATAGCACAGTAACATCAATCCCTTTTTGAAACATGGCTATGCCTTTTTGACATAATACACCTCATATGCATATATTGATATTTTCTCTACTTCAACTACTATCTTGTATATTATAGTGTCTTCTAACATTGTTATCTTTTTATAATGCTACGCAATACTCCATACATTTTCGTTTCTCAATTGTTAAATGTTTGTTTTGATTGCATTAAACCTTTACTTTTTTCTAGCTCTTGTTAATAAGCATATTCAAGAGTTCAAAAGTAATGCTAAGAATGAAACCCTGCTCATTAAAAAAGGTTACAAAAATTTTCTATTGAGAAAGAGATAGAGTAGCATATTAGGTGAGTCCATGGGGACTTAGCCTCTCTAAAATCTATTTTCCTACAATGCTAGCTCACTAACTCCATATAATTGCTCTCACCTCTGACACTCAACATTGCACTCGTATAATATCAATGAACATATTGTGACAGAGTTGTAGTCCTACAACATCCACATAAGAATACTATGTTGTCTACAACATGCCAATTTCATTTTCTTGATGTTATCAATGTTATTTCCTATATTGTTGAATCCGAGCAAGGATGGAACCAGTATCAACACGTTGATTGTGTTTTTTTATTAAGTTAGACATACTGATAATTAAGTTAGTAGGAACAAAAAAATATTTGAATGAGGCATGGAAGTCTCCTGGATCTTTTTCGACAAGTACTCAAATATGCGATATACAATGAATTCCCATTTTTCCTATGTACTGACCACCTGCACAAGTGAATACTTTTAATAAAACTCCTTTTACATGGGTGTACATATAAGTGCAATTCCCTAAATTATCCTCAAAAGTTATAGGGTTACAATTTTATAGTTGCAAGTCTACACTAAAAAAAAATTATTCAGTTGTTTCTACACACCCAAATTCGTTATCAATGAATCCCAATCATTTATTTTATAGCTTCAAATGCATAAACGTTTAAAGTATTTAGATTTGCCTGTTGAGTTTTCCTTGGGATGAAAATACAACACATCGAAATTGAATGCAGAGCTATGGTCTAACATGCATTCATTAAATGTATGATATGGTCTCAAATGCCAAGGAAGTGACTGCATTTCATGTCTTGGAAGTATGCTTGTAAAATGCCCAAAAGTTTCAATATGGATGATTGCAAACCATCAACTACACCAGTAGAAAAGAAATGAAATTTTCATATTTGAAAAAATCTCAATCCATTAGTGCAACTTTGTACACACTATGTCATGCTTAGACTTGTAAATCCATTTGATGACTGGATAATTTGAAGAGTAGGCAATTTAGAAAAAAAACCTTCGAGATTTTAGAAAAGTTTTCACAAAAAAAAAACAAGTGTCCTTGTCCAATTATTAACTTTTTCAAACAAAAAACAATGAACTTGAATATATACAACCTTCAAATGTATAAAGATTCAAAATGAAATGTCATGTTTGGGTTTCTTACTTAATTTTGTTCCTCTTTAAGCCTTCAACCAACGAGTTTATATTCTTATTGTAATTTTGTGTTTGAATCAAATTTCAATTGAATAATTGATCCAAATTTTAATGGAAAGCTTCCAAATGAAAGAACATAAATTTATGTCTTCTATAAAAAAATCCATCTCATATTTCTCGTTCTTTAATTGAAATCACCAATCATCAACTAACCATGAAGTAATTTATTCATAATTAAAATTTAATTTCCAATACCACAGGACATTGCCACCTTGTGGCTCTTGTTTTTTAACTATATTTTGTTTAAGTTTATTATTAATCTTTATAATATGATTAAATTTTTTTATAAATTTAATTTTAATTTTAATATCAATAACAATTCATTTTAATAGCAAAGGTTTAGTAAAAAAGAGCGTGCATCAACTCTCTCATCAAGAAAGTTATATATATATCAATTTTTTTCTTTTAAATAAACAAATTTTAAATAAAATAAAATAAATTGTTTAAAACTTAAAATTATAATACATCAATAAATCAATAAGTCTAACTACTTTGTGATGGCCAAAATAAAACATAATTCAGAGTACATGTGTCTCCATTGGTTTAATGAAGTCAAACCAATGATCCTCATACATATAACTAGCCAAGTGTGGTAATCATATCCAAGGGTTAATTTTCCACCCAAGTAATCAAAATACCTTAACTAGATACAAATAATAGAAAATGCACATAATAACTCACACAACTCAAACACATTCTATTGATGGTAAATGAGGCATATTAATAGGAAAATAAGTAATCAAAATACATTAACTAGATACAAATAATAAAAAATACACATGATAACTCACACAACTCAAACACATTTTATTGATGGTAAATGAGGCATATTAATACGAAAATAAATAGACTCAATTGACTCCGAGATAAGTGGATTTGACAACAAACTATAAGCTAAAAATATAACTAATCTCTAACAACCTCAAACAACCCTCTAACAATTTGTTGTTGTTGATGATGATGATGATGGTTAACGTCCCCTGAGACCAAACTTTGGTCTATCGAACCTAAAGAAGAGAATTAATTAGTTTGCTTTAAAGTTATATTTCTATGCTCGAAGAGCTTGGAAAGAAGCGTCCCGAGCTTACTATAATTTTGACAGGCTAAAAGGCTAGGAATGTCAGTATTGCAACAAAGATTATGAAACTGGGATCTAATGTGGGTGTACGCAGGGCACTCTAAGAGGAAGTTATTTTCATCTTCAATGTTCTTACTCTCACAAAGGTGGCAAATCCTTTCTACCCATGGTGTTTTAGGGACTGTCCAACGACCAGTTTCACTATGGAGCTCATGCGAGTTCATTCTTATCTTAGCTATGTTAATTTTTTTCGT
>LPNX011092789.1:22786-155129 GCA_001517045.1 Pseudotsuga menziesii | reverse complement strand
CTTCTAAACAACCCTCTAACTTATCAATGTAAATGCCAAAAAGGGTAGGGGAGAGGGGGAAACCTTGCTTAACTCCGATATTACACTTAATATCTTTCGGCCACCCCTCATTGCTTTTAAACTTGGCAATTACATTCTCGTAGAGCCTTATCGCAGTAGCTCTCAGCTCGAAAGGAACCTTAAGCTCTTCTAACCTATTCCAAAGGTTATTTCTAGGTACCGTATCGAAATCCTTTCTAAAGTCCACAAAGCAACAAAAGAGATTGGATTTATCATTGCGGCACTCCTCCATAATGATCCTAAGCGTAATAAGGTGGTCCATTGTTGAGTGATGCCTTCTAAAACCCGCTTGGCCTTTAGCTTGCTTACCTTCACTTTCAAGCCAAATGCTGATTTTCTTTTCCAAAATAATACCATATAACTTGGCTAAGAGGGGGCTTATCATAATAGTTCGATAATTTGAGGGGTTATTTGTATCCCCACTTTTAAAAATAGGGATAATGAGGCTCTGAGTCCAAGGTTTAGGGAACCCTTGCTTGACTTCTTGATTAAAAAGCTTGTGGATGTGAGGGATGAGGACAGGACCTCCAATTTTTAAGATTTCTTCCTAGTAACCTTCAATGTCCTTAGCTTTTCCATAAGCCAGACGCTTAACCCCAAAATCTATGTCTTTTAAAGAGAAAACTTCTTCCGTTGTGAGGAGGGTTTCAAAGTTGTCTATGACATTCGGGGAGTCATAAAGCTTTTTAAGATAGGAATTCCAGTCGTGCAGAGAAATTTTATTATTATCTTTAGTTTTTCTAGTTAGAATTTGCCTCCAGAATTTCTTAGGGGCCGTCTTAGAGAGGTGTAAGAGATTGTCTTGCCTTATGTGAATATACTGCCTTTTTTTCTTTTTAGTAAGGGCTTTGTAATTTTTTATCTTGTTAATTTTAAGAGATTGATTAAGAGCTTCCTTAATCTCTCTCCTCGCATTTTTACAATCAGTATCATACCAAGGGTTGGCTTTTCTATTCCTTTTATGACTCGAAACTTCAATTGAGAACTTGTTAATGGAAGAAGAGAGGGTTTTAGTAAAATTATAATATAGGTATTCAATGTTGTTTGTACTTGATAAAGGAAGCAAATTAATTTTTAACTCATTTATAAAAAGATTTTTTTATTCCTATCAAAGATCAAGTTCTTTTGGTTATAAGGATTATCCTCTATGGGATCTCTATGGATGGCATAGTTGAGAGTTACCATTAAAGGTTTATGATCCAAATCGGGCTCATGGTCGTTTAGAACGTCCAAATTTATTATATCGTTGTATAAAGAAATATCAGAAATAACATAATCTACTACGCTGCTACCAAGCCCATGGATACAGGTCATCTGGCTAGAGCTAGGCCACTGCGTTAGACCGTTGCAAATTATGAGATCTTGAGAACTACAGAGCTTGATTAACTCAGACCCAAACAAATTTTCCCCTAAATCTACAGAGCTTCTCTTGTACCTGCTAGCTAAAGTAAGGTCTTCATCTAACCAGAGAGGATTAGGGTTGGAATAATTGCTTAGGAGAATAGCTTGGTTGTTAGAAGTTCTAGCATTAAAATCGCCCATTAAAAGGATATTACCTTCATTCCTAAGGCTAGAAATATCATTCTCTAGTCCATTGTAACGACAACTTTTATCCAAACTGTTCTTCTTATAGAAGTTAGAATTAATAGGGGCAAAATAGCATATAGCTATGTAGGTTTTTCTATTGTTAATGTTATTATTGATGGTAAATGAGGCATATTAATACGAAAAAAAATAGACTCAATTGACTCCAAGATAAGTGGATTTGACAACAAACTATAAGCTAAAAATATAACTAATCTATAACAACCTCAAACAACCCTCTAACAATTTGTTAATTATTTATTTGCATTTATAAGGCTCAATTTGAATAAGTTGAATGAGGTTTAGGATAAGTCACCAAGTACGGATAATCACTAAGTTTCATATATGTCAAATCAAAGATTACACATCCACTTTATGCAACAAAATCAAATCAATGATCAAACATCCAATTGATCTTCCATAGTATGGTAGAGAAACTCTTTAATTTATAGAACTCTCATACCCTACAATGTTATGGTGTGTAGGGATAGTACTACCACTCAAGCCCAAAATGCATACCTTCGATTGGTCCAACATACCTGGAAAATATGATTCCCCTTCACAAGGATATTAATACCACTTTAACCCTTGATGAATACCCCTATTTGGTTAGGCATCATACTCATTAGTGGCATCCTAAGGGCCCAAATAAAACAATGAAGAGGCACAAATAAGTGGCGGTACCCTCCATTGGTCAAGTACACTCCCAACCTTCTCTACCCACATAGATTAGGTTATAGTACTTAGCTATCACACTAATCATGCATGTTTACAATCAAATTAGATCTCTTACTAATGTCATAAACTCTTATGATCCAACAATAACCAATCTCTATCTCAAGGAAGACATCTTTTTTCTAATTCCTCAAGTGTAACAACTATCCCCAATATTGTCGTTTGGCCCTCCCATTCCCCGTACTAAATCCCACATGTGGTGGAATTAAGCTTAAGATGGTTGTTTCAAATTAATATTTAATAAATAAATAAATAAAATGTGTCATTTTTTAAAACTAAATGGAAGGTCACTAGTTCAAATCTCCAATAAATACTAGCTTAAAAAAACTAAAAGAATGGTTTTTTTGTTTGTTTTAAAAATAGAGGAAGAGTTTCTCATTGCATAATTTACTATCAAAAAAATGTATATGTAATGGGGAAACTTATATTATGTTATAAGGTCGACTTAATAAAGAAGGGCCCACATACATAGTGAGTGGGAATGAATAGATAAATAGATTCATTACCAACATAAAAACATATTATTTTAATATATGTATTGAAATTTGGAAAAGACACTTCCATTCTTTGTTTAATTAATACATATTCTCATGAACTTCATAGAGAAACAATGGGTTGGTCTATTCCTAAAACTCCATGGGAGAAAATGGTTTTCCATCTGTGTGAGTCTATGATATGACGCTTGAGAATGAAAATCACTTTCTCTTAGAGTGTCTTGCTTACACCCACATTAGATCTGAGTTTCATAGTATTTGCTATAATACAAACCTTTATAACCTCTTAACTTGCCAAAACTATAGTGATTTGGAAAGATTCTTGGCAAGTTTTTGAGCACATGAACAAGATTTTAAAGTAAACCAAGTATTATCCTTCTTAAGGTCCAATAGACCAATGTTGGTCTCACTGAACATCAATCATCATCATCATCATCATCATAATTTATATCTCTTATCTACTTTAAAATTATTTTCTACCTTAATCTTTTACATATATTATATAGGGGTAGTTTAAAATTTTCTACTGATTGGAATTTTTTAAAATCCAAGTTACAATTGTAAGTTCCGTAAATTTGAGTGCATCATGAGTTTCTAAGGGTTTTGAATCCATTTCTACCATTAAAATCGTGATTAAAACACAAATAAATTCCAATTTTACAAAATAAAAAATAAAAATAAAAACAATATATCCAAATCATCCAAATTTTAAACATCTCTCCCATTATATATACCTAAATTATTATATTATCTCAAAATTTTGATAAACCAGCACGGATCCATCTTAAACCTGGATCTAGAAACACCCAGAGGGATCCCATTTCTTTAGGTGTAAGTTATTTTTATTTTAAATTTTTAAATGTTCATAAAAAATTACACTTCAAACATTTTGATCCCTTTAGTATTTGGTAAATCCAGGTTTAACATGGACCTTTTAATTATTTTTCAACTAGTTTTTTCTTATTGGGTTTTATTATTTGATAAATTAGGCGACATGTTTTTCTCTATATTCTTTTTTTTACACTATATAAATATATGAATCCACAATATATTTTTATTTTTATATTTTTTAATTATGTGGGTTAACATAATGTTTTTTCTAATGTGAGCTAGCATAAAGTGATTAACGTGACAGGATCTCCCCCATACTGAACTGAGAGCACCTCACTTCTCTTTGTATAATAAAACAAATAATATTCACATAAGATCATTTTTTTATATTTTTTATAATCCATTAATTAATTATATAATACATTTAATCCCACTCTTCACTCCTCCCACTTCCATCTTAGCATAAGTTCAATCTTGGCCATTCATTTGCTAATGTTAATATTTTATGCAAAAGGGATGTTACCACTACCCACCTCCACTTTGGATTTTTCGAGTTAGAAAACATGTATTTAATCGTTTTGAATGGTTTATTCATGTGATTTGGACTCTGATTATCATATAGTATTGAGCATTTATTTTTCAGCATACTTTTCCAAGGCACGCGACACCTAAATGATGGTAATAAAAGGTAAAATATTGTTTAACGGTTGAAATTTGAATCCAATTTAATTATTAATTTTCTCTAAGACTTTGGATGTCGCATTTATCTCATCAGCCTACCTGATTATCATATAGTATTGAGCATTTATTTTTCAGCCTACTTTTCGAAGGCACGCGACACCTAAATGAAAGTAATAAAAGGTAAAATATTGTTTAACGGTTGAAATTTGAAATCCAATTTAATTATTAATTTTCTCGAAGACTTTGGATGTCGCATTTATCTCATGAGCCTACCTTTTCGTCACCAAAATGATAGTAATAATTCTGAAATAGTGTGCTGAGATTTGTGATGGAATCGATTTCTTTAAAATAATGTTGAAAAGGTTGAAATTTGTATTCCAATCTATCAGCAATATCATGTAAAGATGTGATTACTGTATTTAAAATAAATATAGTTGGAAATGTATTAAAAATAAATACAGTATTGAAAATGAATATATATTTTTATTTTTTTAACTAAACAGAGTTTAATTCTAGACTAGTTTTAATCTTGAATGATAAAATAATTTGCAATGTTCCGCCAAGTTTTTGGGACAGTATCTTCTCAAATTTAAGGAAACTTAAATTGGGTCTTTGACATAGAAGATCCCACCAAGAATAGTACCAAAATTTATATTAAAATACATAAAAATTGAAAGTGAGACCACAAATAACTGCCACCCTTAACCCTTAGTTGTCACACTTAACTCTTTTTATAGATTTTAACCTGGGTATTGAAAAGATCTACATTCTTAGACAAAAGTCAAATGTAATGAATGATGTCATTATATACTGTAAACCGAAATTAACCAACTTGCAGCATAGTAATGATTGCTGTCACATGCTCATTGCTTGTTTTATTTTTAAGGGTGTTGAGATACCTTGAAATCCAACTTCAACCCTAACAATAAGTCCTCAACCTCAATCATTATTCTATCACATACTACAGGCTAGTTAATGGTGGAGCCGTTTAAACTTAGGCAACTTGTTAATTTTTTAGCAGTTTGTGGAGGGAATTTGTTTTTTTGGTTTTTAATTCAAATGTTTATGTAATTTAAATTGTTTTTAAGTGCAAAAACAGATTTAACACTACCATAAACCTTTGGGGTAACCAAATCATGCAAATTTAATAATGGTTATATAAAATTTCTGGAAATCATTGACAAATTCACCTAAAAGCATTAAAAAAAACAGTGAAAAAAAGTCTTTTAGACTATAGCCTATAACGGTAGCCCTGCCCCATTCCTTTAATTAAAGATGTAGACTGACTTCCTGCTGCTATTCTGAGTAAAAATCAAACAATTTCGCAGATAAATATGTATGAGATACTGAAGAAACTGTACCCCGAAGAAAGGTTAGGGTGTACAACGGATTCATTGAATACTAAACGTATTTCTTCCAAATTAGTGGGTCAGGCTGGGCGTAGCCTCCTATAAATACCCATCCCCAGCAAATTCGGTAGCAACTGGAGTTGGCTGTGAAGAAGTAATAGCTGCAACACTGGACTAGACTATTGATCATTGCCGAGTGTCGACAGTAGACTTGTGGTAATCATGGAAACAGTAAAGAGACTTATGGGAGATGAAATTCAGAGCTTGAAGCATGAAATTGAAGTGCACTTTGGTCATCCACAGAAGCCTCAGGTGGCTGAATCTCACGAGCATCCTTCCGGAGATTCACAGAAGGCTCAGGTGGCCGAATCTCACGAGCATGGTCGTGAACATAAGCCTGAGCTACCATCCATAAATATTGATCGTGAGGATGCGATCCAAGTCGAGTATAGCGGGTTGCAACATGCAGATTTATCATCAGGCAGGTCCCATTACAAAATTCATGCTTTGGATCTCAATCGATTTGTTCAAGTTCTTTAGATCACCAGACAGCTAGAATTGTAATGATTTCTGGGTAAATCTTGATTATTTAGAATTGTAATGATTTCTTGAGTATTGTGGTCGCGGTGTCAATTATTTTTAAATTGAGAAAGACTGTTAAGGTTGATTGAAAATCATGTTATGATATCTATGTATACAATATATATATTACAGTTTCTGCAAAGGAGGTCCAGGTGAAGGAGAATTCAAAATCTGTATCCCAATCTACTAATGAGATAATGACAACTACTGCTTCTGCTGAGGAAACTCATACTGTTAAGGAGACTGATACTCCAGTACATGATGACTCTGTAAGTAGATATAATTTGAGGTTCTAGTGTACAGTTTTTGCTTTTATCTATCTATTGTAGATATAAAATTTTGCATGTGCTAAGACGAAGCTGTTTTTATGGTTCAGGATGGGAAGGTACAGTTACAGGTACATGTTCAAGAGAGGTCTTTCCAAATACTGTCCAGAGGCGTAACTACTCCTCGTGTACGGAGCGGCTCTCCTGGACAACACAACTAAATATTAGATTTAAATTTGTGGGTGTGTTTTGTGAGAATAATTTAGACGATGGAGTGCTGTAATATGGTTTTCACAGTGTCTGGATTGTTATTCAGTAGGGTTTGGTTTTCACAGCGTCTGGATTGTTATTCAGTAGGGTTTGGTTTTCACAGAGTTAGTTATATGTAATTTGAGCCCAGAAACGGCTTTTATGGGTTAAAAGAGTTTTAATCTCACTGTATTACTGCATTAATTAGTTAGTTATTTAAGTAGTTGAGTTGGTAGGTTGTATTACTGCATTAATTAGTTAGTTATTTAAGTAGTTTAGTTATTTAAGTAGTTGAGTTGGTAGGTAGAATTAGTGACTTATAATATTTGATGAAATTGGTTTTGCTGTTACATAATCTTATAATCTTATAAATATTGCTGCGTAATATTGGAAATGTAATTTCATAGTCATAGAGTATCAATATGCCCACTAATATTCACCATCTTTTCTGCTTCTTTGTTTTCTTTAACACTACATATATATGCTCACTAATGTTCACCATCTTCTTCTAACTTGCTTATTAAACTATATAAAACAAAATATGTTTACCATCTTTTTTGCTTCTTTGCTTTCTTTGTAACACTATCTATACTCACTAATGTTCACCATCTTCTCTTTAAAACTTGCTTATTAGATTATATAAAACAAAATATGCCCACCATCTTTTCTGCTTCTTTGCTTTCTTTAACACGGTATATAATTGATAGTGAGCTCGATTTATATGTAAAGCTTGCGTATTAGGCTACGTAAAACTTTGAGAACACCGTATACACTCGAATTGGCACAGTGGATTTATTTCTGTATGACTTGCATGCCTGTTGGACAGGTCTATGTCCGTTTTGTGTGATCTTTGATAATAGCAACACGCTCTATCTAATCTTTTATAACGAATAATACCATAATCACTTTAGCTACATCATGGAGGGGGTATAAGAATGAATCTATAATCATAATGGTATTGTTAGTTTTTGTACCTAGGCAGAGGTTTCCTAGGTGACTTTTATTTTGCCTAAGTCACTTAGAAGAGGGAAAAATGTGACCCTCACATTAAATGTCACTTAATGAGACTTTAGAAACATAAAGTCACTTTTTGATAAATTTAAGTGGGTGAGTAATTTTATTTATGTGAATTAAATAAAAGGGATTTTTACTCTCACTGAATCTCATCCATTGGATTGGATCTTTTTCCACCGTTGGATTAAGATACCCACTTAGGGTTAAACAAAAAACATGAGGGAGGCAAAGAGACTTTCACTTTTCACTTTTCAGGAGAAGAGAGGAGCGCTGAGAGAGAAGGAGGACGAGAAGGGTTTTGTTCATTTCAGAGAGAAAATTTATGCACATAAATCGAGGAGTACAGGAGCATTAACTCAGGCACAGAAATCGAGAGGAGAGTACGACCCATTTAATGCTGTACGACTGCATTTATGTGCACAAAAATCGAGGAGTGCGGCTGCCATTAATGCTGTACGATTTTGCATTTATTTTCCTGCACAGAAATCGAGGAGATTAAGTCTGTACGGCCTGCATTTATTGCTGTACGGACAACATTAAATTTGCACAGAAATCGAGGGTACGGACATCACATAAATCAAGGGTACGACCCTGCATTAAATGCTATACAATTTTTGCACAGAAATCGAGGTCAGTTTGGAGTGTACGGCCTGCATTTATTACTGTACGGTTGGCTCAGAAATCGAGGTGTTGTTCATGCATAGAAATCGAGACAGTCTGCTGCTGGTCAAAAATATGGGTTGAGATAAGTTGGAATTTTTTACTGTAAATTTAATGTCTGATTTTTGTTGAAGAAAATAATAAAATCTCTCTCCTCTCTCTGAATGGTTTTCCCCGTGGGGGTTTTTCCAGGGCTTATTTGGCCAAAAATCTCTAGGTCAAATTTATGGTGTGACTGTCCAAATGTATTTTCCAGCCTGTTAGTGTTTAACTGTGTGTTTAAAATTGTTTAGTATATTTTTCTTAAGTAACTTTCAGTCAATGCAAAACCGACTGAAAGTGAAAAACACAAAAAATGTTCATTTAAACCAGCAAGCAGTAAAACCCTGATTTTTCTACATGGTATCAGAGCTTGGGGGATGAAAGCAGTGATTTTTGCAGACACACGGTAATTTCCAGAATTCAGAAATTTTATTATTTTACTTCTGTGAGTGAGCAACACTTTGTTTGGTTGGTGAAAAGATGGCTACAAGACTTAGATTGGAGGATAGGTTGGATGGGACAGGGAATTTTGTGCCGTGGAAGGCCAGAATTTTGTTGTTACTTGAAGAGCATGAGCTATGGCCGGATGTAGTTAGGAACACTACAGCAAATCCGATTACCATTCCTGCATCTACTAATGCAGCTGCCCTTTCAGCCTTCAACAAACAGGACTGTAGAGCTAGAAGGATTATTCTTGATGCAGTTAAAGATCACATTATCCCTTACATTTCAGGTAAGGATAGGGCACATGAGATGTGGACAGCCTTAACCAGGCTGTATGAGAGTTCTAATGAGAACAGGAAAATGGTTCTCAGAGAAAAACTCAAGAGCATAAAGATGAATGGGGGTGAGGGAGTCACAGCTTACCTTACTAGGATTTCTGCAGTTCAGGATGAACTTGTAGCGGTTGGGGAGAAGGTTACCCCTACAGAGCTTGTCCGCACCGCAGTGAATGGGGCTTCAAAGTCCTGGGGTGCCTTTGTGCAAGCAATAGTGGGCAGAGAGAACCTACCTGACTGGGAGAGGCTTTGGGATGACTTTGTGCAGGAGGAGACCAGGAGAGGTCTTGTACAGGGTAGTACTTCTCAGAGAGGGGCTGATGATGAGGATGTGGCTTTGGCAGCCAAGGGTAAGAAGAATAAGGGTCCCAAGAAGGGTGGGGCCAAACAGCATCAGCAGCAGCAACAAAGTGGGAAGAAGAAGGACTTGAGTAAAATCAAGTGTTATGCTTGTCAGGCGTTTGGGTACTATGCCTCACAGTGTCCAAGCAAGAAGAAGAAGAAGGGACAGGGACAACAGACTGCAGCCTCAGCAGAGGTTGATGAGTTTAGTGTTGCATTTCAGAGGGAGTTTTCCCTTTATGCTGGACAGATGGAGAGAGAGAGAGTCTCTTTAGCCACCAGCATAGATATGGATATAGACAGTGAGCATTCTTTGTTGGCAGGACATCAGGGGGGTCCATCCACCTCTTCTACTTGGTACATTGACAGTGGAGCCTCGAGCCACATAACTGGAGCTCGAGAGGTGTTCTCAGAGTTATCTGACACAGGTAGAGATGTGGAGGTTTTCCTTGGAGACAACACCATTGTGAGAGCTGTTGGTCGGGGGACCATCACATTTCAGAGGGAGTCGATGAGTCCCATGACTCTGCGGGATGTGTTGTATGTCCCTGGGCTGAAAAAGAACCTTGTATCAGTTTCCACTATTGAGGACAGGGGTCTTGGGGTGTGCTTTTCAGATGGGAGAGTACAAGTGTATCCCAAGGCCACAGGCATGTCCAGTGCCATGGATATTGGAGTTAGGTGTGGAAAGCTGTACAAGCTATTGTTTCAGCCATAGTGTGCCTTAGCACATAGCAGCAGTAGTGAGCTTTGTGAGCTCTGGCATCGTAGGATGGCCCACCTTCATCACCCAGCTCTTAGATTGTTGAGGAGCATGGTTACAGGTTTACCAGATTTCAGCACTGAGTAGGGGGATGTGTGCAGAGGGTGTGCTTTGGGAAAGTACACCAAGACTGTTTTTTCGAGCAGTGACACGAGAGCTGCCGAGGTGCTTGATCTTATTCATACTGATATTTGCGGTCCCATGTCATCACGGTCTTTGACAGGCTTTGAGTACTATATCAGCTTTATTGATGACTACTCCAGGAAGACCTGGATCTACTTCTTGAGGAGCAAGAAGTCCGAGCTTGTGTTGAGAGTCTTCCAAGGGTTCAAATCCCTTGTGGAGAAGCAGTCAGGGAGGAAGATCCGGATCTTGAGATCGGACAATGGGGGTGAGTATACCTCCAAGGAGTTCGATGCATTCTGCAGTCAGGAGGGCATTCAGAGACAGCTGACGGTTCCTTATACTCCTGAGCAGAATGGAGTAGCATAGAGGAAGAACAGGTCGATTGTGGGGGCAGCTAGAGCGATGCTCCATGATCAGGGGTTACCTTTCTTTCTTTGGGCTGAGGCATGTAGTACTGCAGTTTATCTGCAGAACAGGAGTCCTCATAGGGCAGTGGGGAGCAAGACTCCTGAGGAGATGTATTCGGGCAAGAAGCCTGAGGTGAGCCACTTTCGCATATTTGGCTCAATGACTTACTCTCACGTCCCTTTTGAGAAGAGGACGAAGTTTGATCCCACCGCAGAGAGAGGTATCTTTGTGCGATATGACAAGACTTCGAAGGCCTATCAGATTTACTTACCTTGCTCGCGGAAAGTTGTTGTCCACCGGGAATTAAAGTTTGATGAGGAGAGAGCCTTCAGGAAGTCTAGAGAGTTAGAGCAGGGGGAGACATCAGCTCCCACACCTCAGTTGGTACAGGATTCTTCGATGCAGCTTACAGGTCCACAGGTTTCTGGAGGGACTGGATCACAGGGTACAGGCACAGTGTCGACAGGTTCATTGATTCAGGTGGCTAGCACTTTAGGGACAGGTTCAGGGACAGGTTCAAGTTTGAGTCCTCAGATGATAGGATCGTCAGGCATAGGTTCATCAGTTACTGGTCCTCGGGGTATTGGACCTTCAGGTACAGGGACTTCCTCAGATGAGGAGGAGCAGCCTTCAAGGAAGAGGAAGCCTAAGTGGCTTCAGGAGACCTTGAAGGAAGCAGAGGCTTTTGGTAGGCCCCAGGAGAGGATCAGGTCAGTAGTGGAGCCAGAAAGGCTTGGTGTGGTGCCGGACAGGGGTGATATGGCTCTTGTTGCATGCCTTCGTGACTCTAAGCCATCCACATTTGAGGAGGCTTCCCAGCATCTGGTATGGAGAGATGCCATGATGGAAGAGTACCATTCCATCATGAAGAATGATGCTTGGGAGATAGTGCCGAGACCGGAAGGGAAGTCAGTTGTGACTTCTAGATGGATTTACAAGGTAAAGCATGCTGCAGATGGCAGTGTGGAGAAGTACAAGGTTCGTTTTGTGGCGCGGGGGTTCTCACAGGTTGAGGGAGTTGACTATGATGAGACTTTTGCTCCAGTTGCTCGTTATTCCTCTATCAGGGCAGTGATATCTATAGCAGCAGAGATGGGTTGGAAGATCCACCAGATGGATGTGAAGACTGCATTTCTCAATGGTCTTCTGCAGGAGGAGGTATACTTAGAGCAGCCACAGGGATTCGAGATCCATGGGAGAGATTCTCATGTGTGCAAGCTGAAGAAAGCCTTGTACGGACTAAAGCAAGCTCTTAGAGCTTGGTACTCCAGGATTGATGCTTATCTGACATTGATGGGATTTCAGAAGAGTGAGGCTGATCCCAACCTTTACTTCATTGTGGTTGGGGGAGATCTGCTCATTCTTCTGTTGTATGTTGATGATCTTTTTATCACAGGTGCTGAGCATCTCATTGCACATTGCAAGAGAGATCTAGCATCGGAGTACGAGATGACCGATATTGGGCTGATGCATTACTATTTGGGGATGGAGGTATGGCAGGAGCCTGGGCATATTTTCCTTGGACAGGGGAAGTATGCAGCTAATATTCTGAGGAGATTTCGGATGGAGGACTGCAGGCCGATGTGTACACCTATGATCACCAACTGGAAGCAACTGCATGCTTCCGAGGGCAAGTTGGTGGATCCCACTATATATCGTCAGCTCATTGGGTCTTTGATGTATCTGGTCAACACCAGGCCAGACTTGTGTTTTGCGGTGAACACTCTTAGTCAGTTCATGGTTGAGCCTAGGAGTGTACACTGGATAGCCGCAAAGCACATATTGAGGTATCTTGCAGGGACAGTGGATTATGGTCTGGACTACAGGGGTTCGGGTGGAGTCAGCTTGGTTGGGTTCACAGATTCAGACTGGGCAGGTTGTGTGCGGGATCGGAAGAGCACTTCTGGTTGTTGTTTCAGTTTGGGCTTGGCAGCAGTGTCGTGGTTCAGTCGGAAACAGAAGTCTGTTGCATTGAGTTCTGCTGAGGCTGAGTATATGGCAGCCAGTCAGGCTACTTGTGAAGCACTGTGGCTTCGCAAGTTATTGGTAGATTTGTTTGATTAGCAGCTTAGGCCTACGGTGATCTACTGTGACAATCAGAATTGCATTCAGCTCTCTGAGAATCCAGTGTTCCATGACAGGTCAAAGCACATAGAGATCAGATACCATTTCATCCGTGACTATGTTCAGAGAGGGGCAGTTGAGCTTCAGTATATATCCATTGATGAGCAAGTTGCAGATATTCTGACGAAGTCTTTGGGGAGGGGTAAGTTTGTCTTCTTTAGAGATAAGTTGGGAGTGGTACAGAACACCTTCCTCGGTAAGAGGGAGTGTTAGTTTTTGTACCTAGGCAGATGTTCCCTAGGTGACTTTTATTTTGCCTAAGTCACTTAGAAGAGGGAAAAAGGTGACCCTCACATTAAATGTCACTTAATGAGACTTTAGAAACATAAAGTCACTTTTTGATAAATTTAAGTGGGTGAGTAATTTTATTTATGTGAATTAAATAAAAGGGATTTTTACTCTCACTGAATCTCATCCATTGGATTGGATCTTTTTCCACCGTTGGATTAAGATACCCACTTAGGGTTAAACAAAAAGCATGAGGGAGGCAAAGAGACTTTCACTTTTCACTTTTCAGGAGAAGAGAGAAGCACTGAGAGAGAAGGAGGACGAGAAGGGTTTTGTTCATTTCAGAGAGAAAATTTATGCACAGAAATCGAGGAGTGCAGGAGCATTAACTCAGGCATAGAAATCGAGAGGAGAGTACGGCCCATTTAATGCTGTACGACTACATTTATGTGCACAGAAATCGAGGAGTACGGCTGCCATTAATGCTGTACGATTTTGCATTTATTTTCCTGCACAGAAATCGAGGAGATTAAGTCTATACGGCCTGCATTTATTGCTGTACGGACATCATTAAATTTGCACAGAAATCGAGGGTACGGACAGCACAGAAATCGAGGGTACGACCCTGCATTAAATGCTGTACGATTTTTGCACAGAAATTGAGGTCAGTTTGGAGTGTACTGCCTGCATTTATTACTGTACGGTTGGCTCAGAAATCGAGGTGCTGTTCATGCACAGAAATCGAGACAGTCTGCTGCTGGTCAAAAATTTGGGTTGAGATAAGTTGGAATTTTTTACTGTAAATTTAATGTCTGATTTTTGTTGAAGAAAATAATAAAATCTCTCTCCTCTCTCTGACTGGTTTTCCCCGTGGGGGTTTTTCCAGGGCTTATTTGGCCAAAAATCTCTGAGTCAAATTTATGGTGTGACTGTCCAAATGTATTTTCCAGCCTGTTAGTGTTTAACTATGTGTTTAAAATTGTTCAGTATATTTTTCTTAAGTAACTTTCAGTCAATGCAAAACCGACTGAAAGTGAAAAACACAAAAAATGTTCATTTAAACCGGCAAGCAGTAAAACCCTGATTTTTCTACAGGTATATGTAGTGGCGCCATAATAATCACATGGATATCTTGGTCCCATCTTTTCCTTTTCTCTTTGACCTCCATTCTTCTAAAGAGATCCGGAGTGGGTTTGGTTTGGTGGAGGACCGTGTGAAATCCTTTATATCACAATCAAAGATCATCAACCTTTGTATTTGTATGTAATGGTAATGGTTAATAATGTATTTTATATGATTACATAAAAGTACCAAACACAAAAACAAAATTTATTACTATGGAGTTATCAAATACAAAGACTTCTACAGTTTTTTAATTTGGCTAACCAACACCCTCTTTTACTTATATAATTTTAATGATTTAAAATTTGATCAACAAAAACAACATTAAAATTAATTTTTCTTAAGTGGCTTTCCTTTCTCTACACATTTAGAATCTTGGACCACAATCCATTATGCATTATTTGGAATTACTTGGACCATAATCTTTGAAATACTTGGACCACAATTCATAATGAATTAAACATTCTATGATTCCACCTCTATTGAAGATTCAACCACTTAAAACAAGTAACTCCCTCTATTTCTTTGTCACAGTTCTCAACTTTATGAAGGTAATTGACTTAATGTGAAAACTGTATTATTATAAGTGGAAGGCAAACTATTTAATAATATAGTTTTTATATCTTCTTCGTCTACTTTTGCATTGATTTCGGCTAACTCTTTTATAAGAGACTTTAACTCATTAACATACTAGATGGTGGTTCCAACAACCATTTTAAATCTAAAAGTTGTAAATATAAAGAAAATTTGTATGTATTGTGTTTACCCCAAAAAATTTGTATAGACCAATAAGATGCAATTCTGAATTTGAAAGTCTATCTTCTTCATCTACTTTTGCAATGATTTCGGCTAACTCTTTCATATGAGAGTTTAACTCATTAATATTTGCAATGATTTCGGCTAACCCTTTCATATGAGAGTTTAAGTCATTAATATTAAGACTATATGGTGGTTTCAACAACCATTCTAAATCTAAAAAGTTGTAACTTTAACGAAACTTTGTATTTATTGTCTTTTTTTATCATCTTTTCCCCCAAAAAAGCTGCATAGGCCAATAAGATGCAATTCTGAGTTTGAAAGCGCAAGACCAATGATTGACTTAGCATTTTTATCCATGTTTTGGGACTCTACTAATTTATTATGAAATTTAGTTTCCCTTTTAGTAAATAACAGTCATTTGCCATTTTACACATCAAAATACTGTCCATTAATGAATTGTGAATTTTAATTTAACCCATCATTTTGAAGTGTATTTTTATTTTTACACATCATTAATATCTATATCCCAAGCCTATATATATACATATTACTAATTAGTTATTAGCAATTAAATGTGTGTGTGTGTATGTGTATTTCTATTTTTTTAATGTGGTGAGAATTGAACCCTCCACCTAGTGACAACTTGGTCACGGAGTTCTTTCTATCACATATATTATAATATGGAAATTTTGATTTTTATCATGGACTTGTTTCTCCTTGTTACTTAAACTTGGTCATGGTTTTTTAGGCCCATTGTATTTCTTGTGAAGAAGCCTATTTAAAGGGTTCCACGATAAAATTTCTTTGTCATTATGTGTGTGCTTGGTTTAATCATTAGGCTTATAATGTTTTTTCATTTATTATATTTTGTAAGATTTTTATTTTTGTATTATACAAGACAAGGTATGAGAATTCAATGAAATGTTATTTTAAAGAAATTCATCTATTATTATGAGATGTAAAATTAAGATTTAAATGTCAACTCAAAGGCAATGATCAAATTAAAAATATCCTTAATATGCAAGGCAAGACATCAAATTTCAACCCTAGTACCCTTCATTATTCTCATAAATTCTTAGAGATGAATTTTAGAGATGAATTTCCATTTTAAGACAATAAACTGAGTAATAAATTAAAAATCAGATGGATTATTTCTAGCTACCTTTATTTCTGAATAAGAGTTCCAAAATTATGGTATCATAGTACAAAAATGGGCTTTAAGCTGCCAAAATATACATGGCCGATATAACATGAATATCCCAACATCTATGCATGTGGGCCTGGATGATGATCATGGTAACATACTACATCATTTTCCAAACGCCTAAACAACCTAACCTACAGACAGGGTACCCCAACCACATGCCCCTGCATCGCCTCAGACAAGTCCTCGACTTGTACCATGGGGACCCTGTGTGTCGAATAGGCCATGTTTTCATGTATGTTCTGTAATGTCCTCTCGACGTCAGCACCGATCATCTCGTCTCCTTGTCCCCTATGTCAATGTCGCGGAAAACCATCTAGTCATCATGGACCTATGTCTACGCAAACAAATCTATTGTTAGTACTTGATACCACCAAAAACATGTTTATGATATCCTTATATATCAAAAATACAAAAAAAACAAATAATTCAAAAATATAAATGGGATCTTACCATTATATCTGAATGTGGACCCTGGTGGTAGTGGCATGTCTTGATCTCCACAGAAGTCTATCCTAGTATAGGGATAGTTATATATTGTGATGATCTATCGTAGCCACTAGTGGAAGAAGTTAGTTGGGAAGGGACAAGGTTCCATACCTCCCTCTAATCTCCACATCACATTTGTCCAGTGGCGATCCTAGGCTAGATCACGTAGACTATGAGGAGGGACCTCAAATCTAGGGCTAAGGCTCGATACCCTCTTAAGAACTAAAGTACTCAAAATGTTGGAAAACTCAAATTTTTGTATATGACCCAACTTGCAGTATGTCAATTGTTGTTTCATGGTGCTCAACAACAAAGTACTCCAGCCATAAAACCGTGGGCCTCATGCATTCAACAATGTAGAAAATGAGAGGTCGTGATGCCTGATGTAGTGATGTTGGCCCCGCTGTTCTATCTAGAACTAGAACAATAACCTTAAGATTAAGGCTCTGAATAGAATTAATGGGGACTTAAATTCCCAACTTCTCAGTATCTAAAACACAATACACAACTATGTACTCATCGATGGTCAGTATTCCACCTACTCCAAGAGCCCTAATATTTACTACCTCTCCTCGATGGGATAGTCCAGTAATGAAATAGATATATTCTACCTCAAGTCTCAACGACATCCCATCTAGCATGAACACCTCTATGTCTGGATCCAAATAGTTCACAAACATTTGTAAGAGTCTTGGTTTAGATATTAAGCTCCCAAGATTCCAAAACTTATAAAGACCACATATTTGTAGTGATTGTTTGGCATTTACATCAGCATGAACAACCCTATCAACGCCTTCATGTTCTCTCTCTCTCCAGTCAAGCACCATCCTACAAAGGAAATAAACTTTGTGAGTTTTATTTTTCCTTAAAAATGATATCCACCGCCTCATATGCATGTCACAGTGATGAAAAGTGTGTGTATAGGCAGGAAGGATTTTATTTTCCTGTGTATACACGGGAATATACACAACCTAATAACCTATCACCCCCATGGGATGAGAAACCCACTTTTGGGGTCCAAAACTTAAAAATTCACCATAGAAATTGGAAATAAAAGCATTGAATGGATAATGCATGAGATTATGAGTTTCTTGATCCCGATAGCTGTCAATTTGTTGGCCCGTAGCTCTCGAAATCCATGACTGAAGTTTGGGGTTCCAAAGAGCTCCAAATGCACTATGAGGGGTAAAAAATCAAATGGTATGGTAAAAGGTTTCTTTTTTACTATTTATTAAAAAAATTACCCGCTTTCCTATAGTTTGGACTCTCTACTAACTATTTACAACTTTTTTGGACCAATATCATTGTGTAGGGTCCCTTTGTTGGTGCACTTTCGCTGAGTTTTGGCCCATTCATGCCCATGAAAGGTATAAAATTGAGCTAACATATAGGATAGGACCATTTTTCGCATGCATTTTGCATTATCCCATGACTATGTGACATTAAACATACGTACGAACCCACTTCTTAATGTCACGGAATTATTCTGATGCTACTAGAAGTGTCATTATAAAAGTGGTAGAGATTCCCCGATCATGGGTACACTAGTTAGATCTCGTTTTTCCATTTGGTGCCCATGTCGAGTGTCCTCCTTAAGTCTGGGAGTCCCTTTTATTCCTTTCATGTCTCCAAATAGAAACCTCATATTCTTTCTTACCTTTTGTGTTGGCCATCTCCCATAGGGACTCCCATTTTTATCAAGTTGTAAATACATTACATGTGTTTGCTTGCTTTATTTAGCTTATTCACAGTTCTCTGCTTCACTTTTATAATCCATATATCATGAGCTTGTCTCAATTCTAGCGAAGCAGAGCCTCTCATTTATATTTTGCAACTTGACTATCCCATACCCGAGAGGTAACATTCCCTTGATTTTCTTTATCCTGCATCTGATTCCTTTCATTGAGCATAGGTATGTTCCACTGCTTGGAACTAGTTTGCTTGTTAACGACACTCGTTTCCTCTTTATTGTACTATAAGCATATTTTATTCTTTTTCAACCTTCCTAATATTAAAAATACCAAAAAAATAAAAAAACAATAAAAATTTGAACAAAAAATGATATTGCCTCTACATTGGTAGTTGTCATGTCACCTTCGAATAGAGCATAATTCATGAGTCCATTAATCATTGGTTGGGTTTATAGTACAACCTTAGGGGTTTTACTCGTTATTTATAGCTTTCTCCTATGATTGGTTAAGCTTCCAATCACTTTGGAGCCTCTGTTTATGCCTCCTATGTCACAAAGTTGTCCTAGTTTGCACTTTGAGTCTATGCTGCCTAAGTGTCTCCATCTACCTTATGCCCTTGTTCGAAGGAAGTCTTTAACTTGAGTCGACCACTCCTCAGTTATGATGACTCTACATGTCATCCATTTGCGATATATCACTGAGTTGTGGTCATATCTGACGCCCTTGGCCTACTTTCACGATTGGTTGATGACCTTGAACTCAACAGATGACACTCCATCATTGGTCACTGACTTAGTGGTTTCCCTTGTGTTCAAAATAAAGAAATCTATTCACACATAGGTATTTGTGTCATTTCTTAGATTCCATTAGACCCTATTGGTATTTTTCTCACTTATGTCAGTAGTTATCATCATTGGATGTTATTCAAAGGGTCTATTTCACATGCTACTTGCATTTGGTATTCGCAAGAGATGCACATGGTTATTGGTTCATGTACATCTTGTTCATCTGAGTTCTTCCAAATTCCAGCCTTGTTGGGTACCTTGTGTTGGTTGATGGGGGATGACTTAATTCCATTGACTTCATACCATTTATTCAGGAATCGAGATCTAGAGTCCATTAAGTTCCTTGAGACTTGCAGTCATCAGTGGCAGGTTCTCTCACCATCGACAGATTTGGGAATACACCAATGTCCCCTGATCGATGGATATTTTCAAGTGTTTGACCTCAACACATCTATTCACACTTGATTGAATGCACTCAGTACATTAACACCCATCTTTATTGTCGACGGGGTTTCTTATGTTTGTTAATGATATACATCAATGACCGATAATCAGATGATGTGTCATCATGTTTGACCTCAACACCTTTATTCACATGATGGGACATGTACCATCAATGGTTTGTGGAGAAGATCTCAGAGTATGGTGGCATTTCATATATGATACTTCCTTGATCGCGACAGTACTTATAGCATTTTAGTTCTCCTACCATAGCAGTGGACTGTGTTATGTACCCGATGTCTTCATTTAGTATGGAGACCATACTCCGCTATGTATTGTACATGGCTATGACCACTCATGACATATGTCTATTATTCCTACTCATGGACATTGTACTGATATGTATCCGAGACTGCTATATATACTCCAGATATGCAGTCATATGTAGAGATTTGTCATTGTATTATGTTGACGAGTGGCTAGTTCTTCCACTTGGTTCTTTACTACTCCACTCTTGAGATATTATAATGTATTTCGGCCATCGTGTATCCCTCTGACCTCACACATTATGGATAATATGTTATAGAATGATTTGACACACCTCATGCATCATGCCTTGATGGCCTTCCCTTGTTCCTATGCAGACTCGCTATACCCCATTTACTCACCATAGCCCTGATGCTCCAATATAACCCTTTAAAAAAAATTTTAAAAGACATACGTGGGTCACTAGTTTACAACTCGTGTATACGCATCTTGCACCAATGTCACCCACACACATTGGGTTTTATGCTAAAAAACACAAATATTTGGAGTTTTCCCCATCAAGTAATGAATTCCTTGATCCTTGGACCACAAGTAAATTTGAACTTGAAATCCGACAGCTTTGATGTCTGAAAGTCGACAGACACGTGTCTGTTATTCGACGTCACCATTTTTTTTGCCATCGGTTATTCGACACCAGTTCATATTCCATCGATATTTCGAAATCATATTATTGTAAAGTGGGCATCTTTAACCTGAACTAGACATTGAAAATCCGACGATAAGAAATCGAATAGTCAAGGGTTTTCACTTCAATCGGACACCTACAAGCCGTCCTTTCTATGACCTATTCATCGGATGTCATGTATTACAAAGTCGAAAATCCGACGGCTTGAGAATGTTTTTAAAACAATAAGATCAAAACCAAAGTGTCATAACGAGGCTGAGTTGCCATGTTACGTGGAGACAAGGATGGGATGTAACTTTTTGAAATCACGGTATGGGAGTGTCAAGGCACTTCACATTTTTTGTGAGTGTAAACTAATTAAAATTAAAAAAATAGAACAAAGATTTATGTGAATCAAAATAACTTAAAACACATAAAGTTAGATTTATTCACTAGTCTTGCAGAAATTGGAATGAAGAATATTGAAAATGAACACTAAGAAAGCTGAAAATATGAAGATTGAAGCTGTAAACTAACTTCTACTATTAAATATGTAATGTTGGTCACCACTAACAAATACTTGCAAAACATGTACTCTTATAATAACTTCATAAGGCCCATTTAATAGTTCAAGGGGCATGAAGGATGTAAATCATACCTTAAATCATGTTGTTGGGCATGAAGGATGCAGCTAATGCCCTAGAAATGAGGATATTGAGCATGGGATTAGACCATATAGATCATAGTTTTTTATTGTTTAAAATGGGATGTCCCTTGAGTTAAAAAAAAATAGCAGAACAAGCTGCATTTTTTGTACAAGGACCAAAATACAGAGCTACAAGGCCAATACTTTCCTTTGTCCTTGACAACGTCTGTAGCATTCCTTCAAAAGTGTCCCTGGAAATTCCTTCAGAAATCCTAAGCCCAGTGACGTCATTTAGAGGGAGGTAGGGAAGCTTCATCACTCAGTAGGCTACTTCTCAAAAGATATTTATCGTCCTTTGGTGGCAAAGTTCAAACACATAGGCCTTTCCATGAAAATTGAATACATCTTCCCATGTGGCAAATGACCTTTAGTTTCAAGATTGTTAGAACTTAAGATATTATTAGTTCTCAAAAGGAATTCATTTAACACACAAGCATTATCCAATGCTGTATTTTCTCCATTATTGTCATTGGCACTTGAAACTTGGTGGTTAAATTTAAAAGTATGCCATATTTTCTCCTAAATAAGGTATATTTATCATTTAACATATCAGTCATTTAACATTTAACATATAAGGTAATTATTTGATTCAACATATCAGTCAGTTCACTTACTAGGAGTTCTACAATATTTTAATCCACATGAGGATAAAATGCTCTCCCTTCCATCAGCTAACTTATTCTCATGGGAACATATTATCTGAATTATAGTCTATTACCCAAGTATGTCAAGGTGTTCCATAGAATATGGATCCTGCCTATTTATAGCATATGGTGAAAAAAGTTCAGAAAACCAACCTCTCTTATACACCCAAGGGCCTTATTCTCTTTGATGGCCATGCAAATTTCTCATGGAAAAATTTGAAATTTGAAATGATTTGAATTCAATATTTCCACAAGAAAGATATCACCATCTTTTGCATTGTGATCAGAAGCAAATTTATACCATCCAATAGTGAACACAAGTCTCCGTCCAGACTGCAGGTATGCATACCACTCTATTCTCCATGAAAACCCATCACAATCCTCGAATGTCACAATTCCTTGTGACCCTGAGAGATATTTTGTCATGAACATTATTGGGAAATACTGCAAAATAAAAACACATGAATCCATAAGAGATCATACAGTAAAGAAGAATGCACTTGAGAAGAGACAAAAAAAAATCCATTTGCAAAAAGAAAACTCAAGGATGCTTTTAAAACAGAAAGGAATACAAGTTTTAAGAATTCATAACCCCGCAAATTATTTTGAGCTAACATAAGATAGAGCCAAACATCACAAACTCATACTTTCAAGAGAATTTACCATTTAACCACTTCTACCAAGGTATTTTCTCTTGATTGTCCTTGCAAATGAAGAATGTTTAGTAAAAATATCTTTTACAAAATCTGTAACCATTTTCTATTTAGGCTCAATAGACCTTCACCAACATGTGGCTTATATCTATTCTTGAAGCTTCCTTTAGTTCCCATCTAAACAATGAACAAATATAGAAATTAACTCTACACAAATAAGAAAAGAAATGTCTACAAAGGTTAAAGAATCATAAGCAGATTTCAACTGCTAAAAGTTTAAACTACTAAGAAATCTAAGAAAATTTCACAATATAAGGAACTCGATATACCATTGATGTTTCATTATCAACAAACAACCAGCTCTCCCCATTCTCGATTACTTCTGCCCTTATATCCATGTTTGATTCTAGCTTTCCATTTGAGCCATTATAAAAATATATCTACAACAACACAACCAACAAAAGCTTCCAACATTACAATAAGAGAAGCTCGAGAGAAGCTAAAATCAATAAACGGTTGATAATAATTCATTTTATATCCCCACACAATAGCTAAGTAATTATTCAATAACTAAAGTGGTGCATGTATTGGTTAAAAAGCTAGCAATGCTATTATGATCCACACTATACACACTTACCCTACAATTAGCATTGTAGATATGCAAATTTAGAATAAAACCATGAACTTTAATAATTTATAATCCAATCTGGAGGGACATAACTATCAGTCATTTCCAACTATCATTTTTCTCAGTCATCTTCCCATATTCTGAGCTATAATTTGCTAAGCAACAATAGTCACACATACATAAATATATACAAATAGATTACTATGTGCCTAAACAACCTTTTATGATTGGAAAAAAATACTAACCAAAACAGATTGATGCAATAATATCATTTCAAACTTTTAGTTATACTGATTTTTTAACAACATGCCCAAACCATGGTGGGGTACCAAGTTTGTATTAGCACCTACTAGTAATTTGCATTTTGGAGGGAAGGTTATGTTCCGTTGTGATCCATGGATAGTCAAAAGAACCTGGTATCTCTTACCTTGCATGATCTATGTACAAATGAGATTGCACAATATATTCAAGAGACCACCCATGGAAACATTGATGTCTTTACATCATATTCAAAAGTTTCCCTTCACAATAATTCCTATCATCCAATATAAATTCAATGGTGTTGTGACTGGAAAACAGGTACATTATGTTTCCTAACTGGAAATTTTGATGCAGAACCTTGAGAATGGTCTATATTACTAGATCTTCCAAGTGAAAAGTGAGTTACCTATTTTGTTTGCATTAGACAGATTCAAATCCAGTGGACCCTGCTATCATTTCTTATTGTGATCCATTTCCCACACTTAGTTCTCTTCAAAAAAAGAATGGGATGCTCTACTTGTTCGTAGAATCCTTTAAGCTTTCATCAATACTTGATCTAGATTTCCCATCATCAATATTTGGCACTGTCCTCTTTCTCTGTACCTTTATCATCATACTCCTCACATATCTCTTTCACTGCCATAGTAAAGTTAGTTTCAGCCTTTCTTCGACATTTGGATGACAACTTATTTTTCAACTCAGAGGTGAATGCCTGAATGCCAGTAGTAGCACATAAACCACTGCAAAAGAAGCAATAAAAAAATGAAAGCAATAAACCAAAACTTGCATCTACTTGTAAAAGCAAAACCAAATCCTATATTTTAGAAGGAAGTTCTTATAGCATATGTAACATTTACCATCCACAACATTTAAGCTTTCAAAATAAAATGCTATAGTAATAATAAAGCAAAAATCAGATTTTTAATGCCAATTTCCAGATAATAAAGCATAAATCATACTTTTAACACAAAACTTACCAGCAACAACTTTCCAGATATGTGCGGGTGTTATCACTAAAAGATGCACCTTCACTGCATAAGGAGCATGGCTAGTGAATCTTAACAGTATGTAAAGGATAGGAATGATAGTTGTAAACAAGGTAGATACATGACAGAGATCAGGCTAGGTTTAAAGACCAAACAGCAGGAAATGTATCATTGTAAAATACAATAATAGGAAAGACTACGAGCATGAATTTATAAAGAATGAATCTGGTTTTGCAATAGGACATTTAAAGGTAATTGCACATCATTATAAGAATCTTGTAATGGAATGTAATTGACCATATACAAGATAAAATCATAAGTAGATACAATTCATATAAAAGCAAAACAGACTCATGATTATAATCATTTCAAAGCAGCCATCCTACATAAAGAAAAACAGAGTGTATACATGCCCTACCAATACAATCTCAACCCTCTCGGCTGGTCCCTGCCTCAGTAAGAAAATGAATCTTATTTATAGAAAACTATATCAAATATCAGTTACTAGAAATTGATGCCATAATCAAATTATTGTTCTGCTGGAGTTTTGCTGACACAGCATTGAATATGGATCTGCTCGAAATCTTCTACCTGAAAATGATACATTTGAAATTGAACTCTTTCCTGTGCCTCTGAGACAAATCTGGGATTTAGAGTTGACTTGCCAAATCGTTTTCCTTAAAATCTTGAAATGATGTTGATTGAAGAGATAAATTGTTGGAGAAATCTCCTCGGATGCTAGTTTCTACTTGAAATATCTGAATTGATTTTGATGACATGAGATTTGCCACATGTCCTCAAGTGTTGATATTTTCCATAAAATCTGGGATATGGTTGCCACTTGTTTATTTGATCACCACCTCATCCTTTCATGGCTAATGTTTGACCTTCGAATCTGGAGTACTCTGCTACCTTTTGCTAATTTCACCATCACAAATTGTCTCTATTCAATCTGCTGCTAAGTATATGTTGTTTACGTCATAAGCCCAAGAAAACATGCTCAATTCCCCTATAAAACTTTGAAAATGCTATGTTTGAGTATCAAACCCACTGTACAATGATTTTGTGTATCTTGTTCAATCCAAAGAAAGATGAAAGCATTAACCATTAAGGAAAATTATATAAACCATAAAACTGTGTTTTCCGGTTTGGAGATAAAATGAAATGAGAGTATCCAATGGTGGTGATGAACGCATCAATCTTTCTTAGTTCATGATTACTGCGATTCACCATCGTATGCAATATTTTGTATATGCTATAACATTTGGTGGGCTCGTGTCTTTTATTGATGCTCTCGTGAGAAAACGTTGACATTTGGTGATGGCCGGAGCTTGGCTTATGACTTGAAATTTGACCCTTCATATTCCCACAATTCTTCGGGCACATAAAAGGGAGCTTTGCCTGTGTATCTCACATATACTAACAAAAGAGAAATATATTACATTTTATTTCACATCACTCTTACCTCTCATCAATGGGTGAACGACGGACTCTTTTTGGAGCTTTATGTGATCAGACCGGGAGGAATGGCGACTCTATTTTAAAGAGGCTTTGAAGTGAAACTTAGTTTGTAACAAATCTTACAAAACCATATATCATATCCACCATTTTTTATAAAAGGAAGAACATCACTTTTATAAAAGGAAGAAAAACACGTGAATGTAATATATATATATATTTTTGTTGTTTTATTATTATTTTTTAATAAAAAATATTACTTTAAAATAAAAAGAATATGGCTTTTTTTATTTTAAAATAATAAATGATTACTAAAATTAATAATTGGCCAAAGGGTTTAATAAAAGAAATGATTTTCTTGGTAGCGAAAACTCATCAGTCTAGTTTTGATGGCAAGGAACTTTGACAAATTTGACAGAATATTTTGGGAGATGAGGCAAATTTGACAGAGGATAGTGAAAAGAGTGTAGATTTGAGAGGAAACATCTTGGCAGAAATATTTGTGAATATTCTGCCAATGAGAATTTGGATACCTTTTTTACATGAGTGCTGCCATAATCCAAAAGTTTTGTGGGATGGATCTGATACCAACATCTGGCTCTGGCTGGGGATGGCATTTCCTTATGATTTGCCAAGAATTGTAGGCCAAGTGCCTTTTAATTTCATTCTGCTGGAGTCTTCATGCTGCTGCAAACCCACAAACTGAAAAGTAATCCAAACTCATACTCTGCAAACTGAAAAATTGCACTCTGTTCTATTATATACCAATGCTCCATTGGACTGAAGTCTTATTCAACGAGTCTGAACTACTACTGATGATAACAAGCTGAAAACAAATCTGCTGAAAAACTGAGGGAAAACATCTGCTCGGAAGTGAGCTTATTTATGTACACTATCTACACTTAACCAAATCTGCAACTTAGTCAAGTGAAATCATGCTTCCAATGAAGCCATACAAGTATCTGAATACCCGATGAAACTCTTGATCTGTATATTAGCAAGATGAAGATAGGAACAAAAATCAACATCTGTCTGTAAGTTTGATTTTCAGATTTATCATGAAATGAATACTGAAACCTTGAATCGATAAATTCCTTGATATAGTCAGCTATCGGGTCATACCACTTTCTCAGTTTTGGATCATCAAACTTGTCTTTATTCTCAATCTTGATATCAAAAGACAGCTGAAAAGGGCTTTGAAACAACAAACTCTGTATCTTGACCTCTAAAGCTTCAATATCTTTCTCAATATATGCAACAAATTCTTTTAAAAAAATGACTTTAGATTCTGAGTTACATGAGCTTGACTTTAAATAAGAAGACAGAATGGAAGAAAATTTTTCATCTATTTCCTCATCAGTGCTCATATCACTCCATTCCTTGAAATTTTTAATGGAAAGAGAATCTGCCTAAACTCTATCTTCTCCATCCATGTCTTCAGAAATATAACCCAAAAATCTGTTAATGATCTAATTGACCCAACAGACAAATCTTCAACCCAACTTTTACACTTCCCTTGTAATGAATCATAGAATAATCTAATGAAGATATCTTCATGTTTAACTCTGAGTAATTCTATAAATTCACAAAAATTAGATATGTGTTTCACAGCTAAACTCAGATCTTCTCCATTGAATTTAGGACCATTTCTCAACAAATATTCATCCAAAGGAAGAAGATTCGGAAAACCGGGAAGTTCTGCAAAATCTAGACATGCATACCTTGAAACAATAGAAGCCGGATCAGAAGTCCTCATTAGTCCAATGAAATCATCAGCCAAGCTTTGAAATCTGGATTTGCATAAGTTGGAGTTGCCAGGTGAATAATTTGCAACCACTATGTTACCAGCCCTCGTTCACCATCAAAGGCTGGATATATGCCTTGTCATTCTTCCCAGGGAAGATATCTTCGCTCCTTCATCCCCGGCAACGACGCCAGAAGATGTTATCTCCAAAGTTGAACCTAGACTACATGGGTTCAAGCTTAAATAAATCTTTTTTCAAAAATATAATTCAATGAAATCAAGATAAAAATTGGGCTGGTATGTAATCAAAGATATAAGGAAATCATATAACCATTAAAGATCTGTACAACATAAAATAGAATACAAAATTCAATATCAAAGAAACTACGAGCACGAATTTATGAAATGAGACTGACTCTGTCATTAAAAGTTTAAAACATAACTGTATTTCACCATAAGAATCATGTAATGGGATTTAATTGACCATATATAGTATAAATCACAAAAAATACAATTCATAAGATACAAAGTCAACTCATAATCATAATCATATCAAAGCAGAACCTGTATTGAAGATGCAGAGCATTTCATGTCATACAACATATCATCAAAATTGGATTTTCATAACTCCAATTGCCACCCGTGTCATATCTAGCTATTATCCTTATATACAAAACATATGAGCTTCTAAGATAGTTTATTAGATCCTACTTTTATGGATCGAGCTCTTTCAAAAATAGAAAGGTCAATCTTCTTTAAATAATTTTTAATACAAGTGTAAAATAAAAAAGACATCTATCAAAACAAAATTGATTTCAAAAGCCAACTATAACTCTAAATCTAAAGACTTTTAGAAGCCTCTGCCAAGATAGTTAGATCACTTAAAACCTGGGACCGTTTTTGCAACCTGGCAAACTCAGCATCTTTGTTCTCCTCTTTACTCTGAGCCTTCATGTGTTGGAGATACTTCTGGATGGTTCTTTTTTCCTTTAAAATGTCTCTAGATATTGACAGTAATTTTTGATAATCTGCCTCCTTCTCCTCCAAATCCTCTTGAAGTCTTTTATTTGTTGTCATTAACTTTTCATTAATATTCTGTAAAAACCTAGTTTGCTCCTTATATGTCTGCAAATATTTCTTGATTTGGTTCAATTCTGGAGTTATTTCAATGTCTTCTTCTTTCATAAGGACCTCATCTTCCTATGGAATCCTTGAGGCTGAACAACCCTCCGAATAAACTTGTTTATTTGTGCAAAATATTTCTGGTATAAACCCTGCAACTCCCTAAACATCAATGAACTTCTCATTATCTGAACAATACTGACCTTTGGATGTGTGTACAGTCTCTTCACTGAAAGCATCATTTATCATCACAATTTCCTCATAGTTTTCATGTGTCGATTTCATCTCTGCCTAAAATTTTCTTCTTAACCTAGTCCTAGGTTTCACATCAATGCTCTCTGACTTCAACAGCTGATCATGAGATTCATTTTTTGAAGTTATATTCTTTAACATAACACTTAACGTTTCAGGGTTTTCATCTGTAAATGAAACTTCAGGACATAAACTTTTCTGGCTTGGTTTTTCTATAAAACCCTTCCTTTCTGCTACAATAGATTCAATTTGTTTTTCATAATTTGTTGTTTACTGGTTCAAGTCTTCGATTACCTTTTTTTCTTTCTCTTTAGTCTTTTCTTCAAACCCTAGCTCTGACAGCATACTTTCCCAAGTTCGTCCTTCCCTGTGCAATTGTGAAACAATCAACAGTTTTATTAAACCCTGATGGTATACTGAACGAGCAGTATGCTCTGGATGGCCTTGAACACACAGAATCATCTTTTGCAGGCTTTTCAATAGATAGAATGGGAGATTGAGCTTCAAGCTTCCATTGAGGTGCATCAACAACCGTAAATGGCATTTGAGAACCCTGTCATATCAACCCTCACATGTAATATAATTTTGCACCATTTCTAAGGGAATTTTCCAGTTAGGTTTTATCTTGCTCACATGAATACCATTCTTCCAGTCTAATTTTTCAAACCTTGGCATTAAGAACTCATTGTAATCTCCTTGAAAGTCTTGTTGCTTAAACCATCTTTCTCCTTGCACTGGAACATCTATTTCTTCAGCAATAGACTCTTCATTTACCATGATTTTTAAACTCTTGAGCTGAACCATTCCATCTTTATAATTTTTGATAAAAGCCATAGTTACTTGTGAATGATAACCTTGCAAATTTTCACAGAAAGCAAACCATCCAACATTCTTCATCAACTGGGATGACCTTGGAAACTTTAGTATCCATTATGTGTTATTAGATTCCAGTCTACAAATCAGGCCTCCTGATTTTCTTTTCACCACGATTTCTGAATCCTCTTCCTCTCTTATTTTCAGCATTTCTGCAAACCTTTCACAATATAAAATTTCAAGAAGAAATGATGCTGTTTTTGTTTCCTTGAAAACTTAAACAAATGGTTCAGTTAAACTACACTTCGAAGCTTCATTTTCAAGGCCTTTGACTTTCCTCTTACTCTAAAAGAACACAATGCTCCGATAATCAGCACAAAAATAGTCGACTAGAAGCAATCCACAGGCCATTTGATAAGGTAGTACACGTGCAGCAGTTTACATCCAAATGTAGAAGACCGTACAATGTAAATTTTTCCTTATTCAAGAATGAGAATACAAGATCAAATCAAATCCCTGCTATTTCCAGATCTACTGTACACAATTTTCCATTATTTTACCCTTCCAGATTTCGAGATCTCGAACAATAAATGTCCATCATAATAGCATAGAAACGGTCTCTAATAATCTTCACCAAGTTTGAAAGAGAATTCGAGCACAGTAACATGACAAGTTTTAGGAAAAATAAAATATTATTATCAATCTGTCGACACTGTCATTGTTGGTACCATTACTTATTACATGAAATGCCTCGATTTCATATGCAAAACACTTGTGCAAGCCAATGAGTGACACGATGTAGAACATTATTACTTAAACATGACTGCTTTTAAGAAGTAATTATAACCAGTACCGAGCCTGTCCAATATAAATATGTTTACATATACCATAGTTTCGTTGTCATATTTTTTACAACAAATGGTACTCATGAACAAAACCATCAATGAAATACTCTTTAAAAAATGCTGCCAGTTTAACAATCCAATTCATAATATAAAAACCTCTTGCACTTAATATAGGTTCATAGCTTTAAATAAGTGATGATTTGAGCCTTCAAAATATATAATAAAAAATATAAAAATAATGACATTCAAAGCTATAAAACAAGGTAAAAGTAAGGATAAAAACTCATCATAGTAAAAAATCTATAAAACCCTAGGATAAATAAAAAAACAACCTTATAGATAACAGCAGGTTCTTGATTGAAGTGCAACACAAGTTATAGGATGACCATAGGCTTGATAGGATGCTCAAGTGGACACACCACTTCTATCTCATCGACCCCAAAGGATCCAAAATGCAGTATAAACTGAAAGAGTTTGAATCTCGCACCTAGTGTCATTAGAGAAGATTCGAATCCCAGTGTTGTCTGCAATTTCTATCACAGGATAGGAACGATGGACAAAACCTCACAATATTCCTAAACCCACTTTAAGGTATCTATTAGCCCATATATTTTCATGATCTCAACACTACAATTTGTCTTGAAATAACTTCAACCCACTTAACAGCAAAAAAAGACGATAATTCAAACAACTAAAGAAAACAAAGGAGGGGCCATGAAAAAATTATGACTCTCAATTCACTCCGATGCGCCTATGTTTTCAAAAATGGAACTGGTAATAAAAACTCAACTTACCTCCCAAACAAGCATGGCATCCTAACTAATCCCCTTCCACCCTTGCTGAGTAAAAACACAGGAAACCAACCTGATTACATTCCTCTTGTGTTCCGAGATGAAAATTCAAAATTCTACTCTAATTCAAAAGTATTTGGATATCATCTAAAATTTCCTTCTAGATTTGTACATTTAGAGCTGATTTCCTATGTTTTTTCTCTATAAAACTGAGGCATACAAATGCCTCTCTAACTTTAAAATGCTTGTCACAAGAGCACCCCCTATGTTTTGCACTCAACAAATATGAGACTTTCATTGAACAACATAACCACTTTTGTCTAAGGCATCTAAGACCCATGTCTCCTAACTTCAGTATATTTAAAGTAACAAACTGTCCATCTTAGAAGATACTCATTCTTGAATGGTCACTTGTAGATGTGCAAGTTTGTCTTTGGCCACCTCTAGTTAGCCAAAGTAACATTGTTTGCTCACAAGTAAGTAGGGTTTCAGCCTTTCAGGCCAATGATAGGGTTAAGCTTCAAGAATAGGCAGTTATAAAAGTTATATATACCACTGGAGGAGCTACAAATCTATTTGTAGAAATTATTCTACAGGAAGGCCCTTTTAATTCCTACTTGAAAAGATGTAAAACTGCTGGAAAAAAACTAAATATATATTGTTAATTGCATTAAAAAACATTCTACACACATTCCAATTTAATAGGAATCACTTTCAAGCTTCCACGTAGTAATCTACATGTTGATCACTGTTGAAATATTTTGGTCTACATCAATCAACCTAATCTTTGATTACACCAATGCAATTTCCTAACACTTTGTTACTAGGAACTTTCCAAAAGATCCACCCAAGCAGTTAACATTTGAATCAATGTTGCAGCTGCCCCACTCTGTTGCACATCAGTATCTTGGAAATGATGTAGTTAATGAACAATACACCCAGAAGAGGAGATAACAAGTTAGTTTTTGGGGAAACATAAATAGGACAAAATTCAATCAAGATTATGAGGTATCATGAAACTTAATAAATAGAATTGATGCATAGAGATAGTTGCACATTCTCTATCTTTTTGGATTACATAAAAAATAACTAGGGCAATGCATCTTAGATCTATAAGTTATGGGACCATAGCCAAAGACACCAATGCTGACAACATTGACTTTGACATTGACATCAACTTAAACAATCCACATTTGTAAGTTGCAACCTGTCAAATGTATGGAAGTTACATGAAATATTGACAAACATTATCTTGTATAATTAAATAACTGAACTCCTAGTTAGGTTAAAAAATAGAGATAGTGTAATACTCCAAAATTTTATAAAAATTTAAAACTTTTCTTGTTGCCATTAATGTTTAAAACCATCAATGACGTGGGTAACTTAACCGTTATCAGTTATCTTTTTAAGAGTCTAATTTAGAAATTAAAAACCAATTCCTTTATTAATTTCTGTAATTGCATACCTCACTATCTGCTTTCATAATTAAGTATTAAAGATTGATTTAGCAGGTGATGATATGAAGTAATATGAGTTGAAACAACTGTTTGTTTACTATGTACTAAAGTTTGTTTTTCTATTTTAAACATGAAGGAACTTCAATTCATATTCGAGGCTTACTTAGATTTTTAGCTAATGCAGTGAAGTGATGCATTCTTGTACAGGTCTTTTTACATGTAATACGTTTTGTAATCCAGTTTCAGGATTGAGATTTAATTATCTCACTATCAAAGTAAATTCTAGAATATTTGTTTAGTTTGCAGCCTTGAGCAAAAGAAGGTATCGTCATATCTGTATATTTACTTTTTATTTATTTATTTATAAGCGTAAGTGCTTGAAAATCCAAGCACAACATAGAACTAGATGTTTTCTACCTAGCTTTGACTATAACTTGTACATCATACTTTTATCCAATTGTTGTTATATTAAGTCCTACATACAACTCTAGAGAAAGATAAGTTTTTCAAACTAGATCTTACAATACTTTGATACTTGTTACCAAGGTAATTTATGTGAACTTGTATCTATGTATAATCATAAGCAGTTGTTACATAAGTTTAGGTATAAAAGAATTGACATTTATATACAATTTTAATAGTTTCATGCATAGTATAGTGTTACTAATTGCCTTGGTTTTTACCAAAATAAAATTCCAATGAATACATTATAAGGTTGTAGGTGAAGTGACAAAGCTTTGTTATCATGGGTGGAAAGTTATTTACCTAGAGAATAAGTATAAACTCAAAACCCCTGCAAGTGTTAACACTAATTATAATATCTTTATTTTATAGGTAAAGATCCTATCTAAACAAAAATTAAAACTAATAATATCGCTACAATCTATACTAAGGCATCTTATATTAAAATAAAATCTAAGCTTATATAATTTTCAAAGAATATTATAACATAGGTTATATGACCCTTTTACAGGATTTATCCCAACTCTCGATACTATTAGAGAATAAACCCACAAAAATTGAATGGAAGTGGAATCCACGTGGGGTTTGGTTAATGGATAGGGTTTTGACAAAGGTAACCCAACTACAAAAGTCTCCAAAACCCTAAATTCTTGCATTGTTTTCCTTATGCTTCGCTGGTGTTGAAGGTGCCTCCAGGCTCATGCCCTCATGGCCATTGATGCCATTATTTCGCCTCTGCATGTGATGGCCTTCGATGCCAAGGCTAGCTCCATGAGTGTCATCCTCTGTGTGTTTTTCCAACTGTAAACTTTGTCTTGAATAGCAGTGTGGTCTTGATTTCTAGCTCACAACTTACCTGTGGTTTTTTGCTAACAGTGCGAAGGAATTGGGTTTCGTCGTGGCTTATGTCTCTCCAGGTAAACTCATTTTTATCCTTTCACTTTTTACCATAAGCTTGTTTCTGTTACTAAGATTTCTTTTGAATAAAAGATGAACATTTCTCCATTTTAATGTGCAATTTTTTCTACAGGTGGAGTCTCACGACTATGGGCTGGAAGACTTCGGGCAGAGAGGGATTCCATGTTCCTTTAGAAACCGGGTAAGCCTTGGTTTCATGCCTGTGGTTTCCTTCTGTGAGTGTGTGGGGGGTTTTGATGAGTATTGTTTTGCCGAGATTCGAATTCCTTGCTATGGCTATGTTGTACAATGTTTTGTTTGGAAATTCCATGTGGGCGTGACTTGAATGTTTTGATGAATTTCTAGTAAATCCATTTGGCCGTAACTTGATTTACAATGATTATTTTTGGGACAGGCCATAAAGTCGTGACTTCGTTGTGAAGTGCTGTGATTTTTAAAATATGTTAGGGTTATTTTTGCAAGCTTGTAATTAATGGGTAAAATTGATAGCCGTATGGCTCGACCAATTGGTTGTTGAGACTGTTAATAGATAGAGGCATTTTGGTTTCTTCTTTTTTATAAATTTACAGTCTTCCTAGAAACTATGGTCTTTGATTCTGAGATGTTAATGTCTAATGTCGATTTTAATTTGTATTTTATTTAATTAATAATATAGGGTTTTCTTATAATGAACGAAAGTTAATGTAATAACTCAAAAATTTGTAAAAATTTAAAATTTTTCATTTGACATAAAATGTCAAATGTCACTGCTAATGTACCCCTAACTATTAGCAGATAATAAAACAGTTTGTAAGAGAAACACAGATTACTCCTTTATAAGAATTTGTATTATCTAGAGGCTTATCTTTAAAAACTATGTTAGTACTGTTTTCAACTTAGCAGTTGTAATTTTCCAGAAAGTAGAGAAGAAACTTGTATTTTACTGATGCTAGGTATATTGTTGGTTTCCTTTGTCAAGTAGGGGAAAGTTTCTTAGGAATGATCAGGGCTTACTTAGCTTAAAGCTAACACATTGGGACTGATGGTTCTTTACAGGTTTTAACAGGTAAGCGTATGTTCCATGAAAAATAATATATATACTTTCAGGTCAAGAAAATACTTCTCTAGCATAAATGTGATGCTAGAGTTAGAATGTTTTAAATTGTAGCGTGTCTCCATAAGAGGTAACACTAATCTTATTTATGTTTTCAAAACTCCAAGAAGAACATTAAAACAAAATTGCAAAAGTCTGAGTACTGTATTTTCTTCCTATTTAAACTTTAGATCAAAACTGCTATAAGCAAAAGAACAAGTATACTTGGAAATAATCATAATCAAACATTTGATTGATTTCTCTTGCATAGTAATTTGATCATAAGTAAGTGAATCTTTTGTAAAAAATAAAAGAAATGCTTATGTTGATAAAGTATAAATCTAGCCTATTTTATCCGAAAGAATTTGTTCATAAAAATTCTTAAGTCCTTTCACTCATTAGATGTATAACATTGTTACCCTTAGTCTAGGGTTTTATAATTAAATGTTTTTCCCATTATATAAACAAATATGTTTTTATACTTAACTGTATGATTATTATTTCGATGTTTTAGAGTTACAATTGAACTCTTAGGTAAATATGAGAATTGCTTTAACTTGTATCCCCAAATTCATACTGCATTTGGATCAAGATTCTCTTCCCAGCTGAAAGAATACTATATTAAACTATTACAGTTTTACCTTACCTTCTTTTTGTTTGAATCTACACCTCGATTTCCTGGTGTATCCATTAGCTATAAACTATATCTTTACACGAGTTTGTTTAATAAAAACTTAAGATAAGATTGTTGGCTAACATAATATAGGGATCCTATTATTTCCTTGGTCCTAAGTAATGTTTACCCTCCAACCCTAACACTTGAAAGACTATCATTAGATCTTTTTTTCTTAACATATATCTTTTAACTATGTTTATCAAACATTGTTAACCAAAAGAACTATATTAACTTGAAGTATAAAATAAAACTCTAGAAGAAAATTTCTTGTTTTATTCCTATAGTTAAAATACTAAACATCGAAATTCAATAGTATAAACATTATTAGCAATCATAAAATTTTCATTGTTTTAATGATTATGGGTTTTGTTTTTAATAATTTCAACGAGATTGGAGCTGCACCCAACTATTGACTTGCACCCACAAATGATAAAATAATTGGGAGGACACGTGGAGATTGTCTTGTCCACGGGATAGTTTGACTTATAATCGAAACCCTACCCTTCATTTCACAAAGAGAGGGTTCTTTCAACTGGTGCGGCCGAGTTGTGAGCTCATGGCTGCCATGACTCTGCTAACACCTTCGGACTGTAACTGCCATTTGAACAAAAGACCATGAGTTTGTTTTCCTTCAATTCGTGGCTTAAAGCCTTCAGCTACACATGACTTCTTATTAGCTTTTGGATTAAACTCTACGAGGTGCCATTGAGCTGTCTTTGGCAACTTGTCTTCACAATTTCTTCCCACGAGAACGCTGCCAGGTAAATACTCATCCAGAGTTTCGTTTACAGTAAGTTTAAAAATACAAATTTAAGTTAACAGCTATAACTAAATACATATTTTTATGTGCAGGTTTCTCTCCCAGCTTGCAGTGCTAGCTGCTAGCTCAACTCCCCAGTCTTCGGCCATGCAAAACCCTGGTAAGCCCTGGATTACACTAAGGGTTTTTCTCCTGCAATGAGTAATGGTGGTTGGAAGATGAGGATATTTTACTGCCGGTTAAGGACTTAGCTTGGGTTTTACCATTAGATTACTTCTTATTAATTTGTTTTATAATAAAACCTTAAAGTGTATTAAGTGCAAGAATGCTGATGGCTACTGCAGCCGTTACCTGGAGTTTACTTGACAGAGTCTTTAGGACTTGGAAGATGTAATATTTTTGCGTAAATATTTAATAAAAACTCGGCTCTTAGCCGTGACAATGTTACTCGACCTTTACCTGGTTACTTAAGGTTTTTCAGTGGTTTTTAAATGAAAAGAAAGGGCTGTTTGCTCAGTCGAAACTTGTAAACAGACAAAGGTTATTAGTAACTATAATTTTTTGGTTTACTGTTTTCTATTTTTAAAAGAAATTATAGGATTAGTTTTTGTACATGCTTTAAGCCTCGACTAAAATTTATAAAAGGCCTATGAGCCATTACCCTACTTTCTATTTTGTCTCTTAATTAAATTATTAAGAGTGTTATTTAATTTTTATGTTATCCTGCAATTTAAATGTTTTGCAGTAATTATATTATTGGAACTTTTACAGTGTTATTGAGTAAATTTGGTACTCTATTTTTACTCAGAAGGGTTATTATTTTGAATACCCTATAGTTCTGAAAAAGATAGAATTTACAGGAATAAATTTGGTTTTGTTTTTCTATTTTTTACTTTTTATAAATGATTAATTAAAATTGATAAATTTTATGAAAGAATTAAGAGTAAGATTCTTCAAATTTGTAAATAAAGATAAAACTTGTCTCTCGTAAACCCTAGGTAAATTATGAAGGTTTACAGTAAAACATTTGTTTTCAGCATAGAATGCACAAATGTACTTAGAATAATTTATTTTAAGACCTAAGTAGTAATAGCTAGGTTAAAACCCTAAGTAATATTTTGTTTTATTGTTCCTATGTTTACTTATTTAACTTTAACTATTATGTTTAGAACAAATATTAAGACTAATATTTGTTCTGTGATTAGTATAACCACTATTGAATATTATATAACTTCAGTTCTCTTCCTGAAATTAACTAATATAGATACTTTCCGTAGATAAAGCATGTACTGCTATTTTCTTGAATGAATCACCTACAAACTATAAAAGAAATTATTTGCATTTTTCATTCAGAGTTGATAAATAAATCATCACATCTACTTAATCAACCATCCTATGTAAGGCGTGGAAAAATACAGTAGGGTAATTTATTTCTATTTACTTTTCATTTAGCAATAATACTACTATTTTTAAAACATAATCTACATATCCCTAATTTATCAATACACAATGCTCTTTTCTGTATAACCCTAACAAAACAAAAATATACATATATTTGAAAAACTAATAAACATTTGCTAAATATAGTAAATAAACTATAAATAACCTGAACAAATAAAAACCTGTCAAATGATGAGGTGACAAGAGCTTAAGGAGGCTGTTCCTCCCAACCAACTCCTAGAGAAGGATTAGTCTGCACTTCCTCAGGACCCTCGAGCCTGTTTCCTGGTCCTCCTGGTAGAGTATTGGGTGAAGGATGTATCCTTAAGACCTTCTGTCACCTGACTGGTCAAATTACAGCAGTAATCCAAACCTGCTCACAGCAGTAAGAACTTCAGCCTAACAGCTGCATAAGTTTAGTTCTCAACAATTAACCCCTCAAACTCACTTCAATAAGTCCCCTCCATCAAATTTCTCATGTGCACTTCATTCACACTGAATGATCACAATTCCAGAATGAGCAGCCTCAGCTGTCTTCAATGGGAAGTTTTATAATAATACCTAGGTCTTCTGGGTCAGTTTTTACTTAATGAGCCACTTGCTCCAATTCCACTTTCTTGGGGAATCATGACCACAAATATAGGGAAGTTGCCACTTGCAAGAGTTAGAAGTAGTTTGAGGATGCTGCCACTTGTTAGTATACTCTCCACCTAGTCTCCTCCACCAAGTGACCAATTAACACTCATTTAACAGCTTCCCTAAGCTGTTGTCTCATCATTTATTTATTTATTAATAAAATATTCTGAAATACATTAATTATTCTTGACCCCACTTGGTCATCAATTACAAACTTAGCATAAAATATAACATAATGTTCCTCAATAACATTAAATTGTTTTGCAAATTAGGGCATGTGACAGTTAAGAAAAAGAAGAAGAAAGAAAAAAAATAGAAGAAGAGAAATTCTTCTTGGTCGTGAAATTGACTTGTAAACCTGTGAAATATTTAAAATATTAATTTTAAAATTTTATTCCTTTTGACTTTGTTTGTTTTTGAAAGATTTCGACTATGCTCTGTAAAATTGATTAGGATTATTTAATATAACTTTTCTTGTTTTATTTTAGTATATAATTAATGAACAGTCTAATAATGTTTCTGTGTATTTTTTTATTTAATATAAGGCATTTATAATATAGATATTATAATTGTAAAAAAAGAAGAATTTGATTTATGACAATATGGGTAAAAATTTAAAAACCCTATTCTAGAAAAGAGAGGAAGAAAAAGGAGGTCTTGGTTGATAGTTTCCCTAATTTAGGGTTTGTATTTTTTTTATTTTAATTTAAAACCCTGCATTAGTGTTGTTTTTACTATTAGTTATTTTACAGTTGTTATTTTATATTGCAATTTTACTGCAACTATGCTTTTGTTAATTATAAAACTTAGATTATTTCTACAATTTCATTATATTGTTATAAAAATCTATGTTGTTCCTATTTATGTTAATTTCCTCTTTCTGTAAAATAGTTAATAATTGTAGGTATCTATATTAGGTTTAAGCTTTTAAGCCAATATATTTACTATGCTAACAAGAAACACAGTTACACATACTGTGTAATGTCTTTTAATCAACATTCCTTTGTAGAGTTTATATTTAATAGTTGAAAGTAAATAATTACATTCCTACACTTCTCAATCTCATTTAATCATTATACTTATTTCCACCTACTGTACTAGAGTACTGCCTTCTTGAAGGTGTGGAAAAATACAGTCAGGTATTTTTATTCATCAATAAAATTAAGCTAACCCTAAATCATTTATTCTAATAAATAACTGAAATAGAACTTATAAATCCTAGATCAATAAAAGATTTAACTAACTAACAAATAGTCATATAGATCCATCAAATCCTAAATTTATACAATCTAGATTCCTATACTTGTATAGATAAAATTAGAAATAACATGTAGAACCTAGTAATATAGAAGAGGAGACAACAACTTAAGGAGCCCATTCCTCCCAACCAACTCTTGAAGACATTTGAACTACAAATCTTTGGACCCCCGAGCCTGTCTACTTCTCCACTTGGTTGAAAGCACTAGGTGAGAGAATAGGTTTAGAAACCTCTGCAACTCCATAGAGTAATCAACAATAATATTTCTGCCTATAGTAGTAAGAACTCGGCTCAAAACAGCTGCACTAGTTCAGTAAATCAGTACTTTCCACTCAAACACTTATGTCTGTCCCCTCCATCGAATTTCTTGTGTACTAATTTCACTCAGAAAATTTCACAAGTAAAGAATGAGCCGCCTCAGCTGAATTCAATGGGTAGTTTTATCAGCATGCCTAGGTCTTTTGGGTCAGTTTTTCACTTAATGAGCCACCTTCTCTTGTTCCACTTTCTTGGGGAACATGACCACAAAAATAGGGAAGTTTCCTCCTGCAACAGCTAGAAGTAGTTTGAGGATGTTTCCAAGTGTCAATCTGCTCTCAACCTATCCTATTCCACCAAGTGGCTAGTAAAACACTCATTTAATAGCCTCCTTAAGCTGTTGTATCATATTTCATTTATTAATTAATAAAATATTCAGTAATTACATGCAATTATCCTTGACCCCACTTAGTCATTAATTACAAACTTGTTGAGGCCTGGAAAATCGCAGGTAACAACAGTTAGGGATTCTCCCCAGTAAACGATCCCAACTAGCCCGTTACTGTTTGGTATGGGGAATCCGTCCTGTTTACGGTCCAGCTACCATAGGTCAAGTAACCAAAATAAAGGGTTTTACTAGTTACGGCCCAGTCCACCATGTATGTTTTTAGTTTTTTGTATTTAAGTATGAGATGCAAGTGCCTATCTAAAAAATGCAGATTGATAGAGAATACAAGGAGCGGTCACAATGTGATGCGCAGGTTCTTACCTCTCGTCTTAACTCTCTCGCATCTAAATCACACACAACAAGAAACTAAAACTAACTACCTAACCTATCCCTAGGGAGAAAGATTATTATTCATCAATGAATACTGTATTTTGTGCATGCATTAAGGAAAAATCATAGATAGCTGTTACTTATTTCAAATCACATGAACATTTATAGATATATGAACAACCAAATAGCTAATTGTTTATGAACAGTAGTCATTACTCACAGTGGAAATTTCAGAGAATAAACTAGAGCGCATTCATAACAAGAACATAGGTTCAAAGAGTTAGAACAATCTCACAGTTAATGGATAACAGCTGAAAATGAAATAGTTCACATTCAACAAATCCATAGCACAACATTTGAAACCTTCCACAAAGCTTTCTCCAACAGGAAACTTGTAATTTCTTTATGCAAAAGGAAATAGTTCTTCTTACATCATACTCTCACAAATCTATCTGGGAAAAAGTCCCCTTACTATCTAACTCTCCTATACTTATACTACAAGCAAAATTCTTGGGCTGCCCTTCAGTGACCTTTGGGCTCCCCCCCAACCGTTCATTCCCACAAATTTTTCTTTTAGTGAGTGCTCATGATTCATACAATACGTTACATTTCAGATTTAGATTTTAAGAGAACTTTATAAAAAGGGACTAGCTTGGTAACAGATGAACTTTTCCCAAGCCTGGGCCTCTGCTGCTGTTGATCCGTTTCAGATCTTATACCTTCACTTTATCCTTCCTTTTTCTATCTCGCTTTTTTATGCTTCAGCCTCTTCTTTCCTTGCTACCTCCCTTCTATTTTGACTTTTAGATATATCTTGCTTGCAGTAGTCACCCTGTTATGAACATAGCAGATTTTAGACCATCTAGCGTTTAACAAAGTAACACAAACTGCACTAATACATGCATTCTGTAAAATGAACTATAAACAATATTAATGCATGAAAAGAAAAATGATAAGGAAAAGAAAATCCTGCAAGCTGGGTCTGAAAAATCCTCTAAACTGCTGCCCGACTAAAATCGCAATCCTGATAGAAAATACTCTTCATCTTAATTCAGGTCGCATCTGAGCTAATTAGAAACCCTCCGACGAAAACATGAACCAGGACAATGTAACAAATACTCCTCAAGAAACCAAAAATCCCTAGCTGCACTCATCCTATTAGACAAACCTCGACTCGACCATCACCCACGAGAAAGCTGCGCCATTCCATAAAATAGTGTAAAAACACACCAAAAGGCGAGAAAACCCTATTAGTAGTTGGGAACAAAAACAGTAAGGATCGGGAGAAAATCCACTAAACAACCACGACGACGGGTAGCATAAAGACTATGGGTTCTGCGACAAGAATAACGTCAGTGACCGGAGGCTCTGACCACTATGCGTTGGACGATTAGTCCTCAACCTTTCCCCAATGTTGGCACTCCCAAACGCTAAAAACCTCTGATAGTTAAGCGTCAAAGATCGGAACCACTAAAGCATCTGTTGGATAGTTCCCTGCATAGCCGCAACGGCGGGAGACAGACTGACTAAAATTTCCACAGTCAACATAAAAACATCGACGGTCGGAAGCTTTGGGGACTATGTTTCGACGACCAAAGGCTCAATGCTGCCATCGTATCGACAACGCAAAGGGCTAGCCCCCCGATCAATAGTCAAAACCGTTCTGATAGCGAAAATAAAGCATCGCGAAGTAAAAATTTGGTCAATAAAGCCAAGGCATCGGCGAAAAAACAGAACTTACCATCAGAACGTTCATTATTTAGCTTCCGTAATGGCGGCTGTGTAGAGAACTATGGCCTTGATTTAATGTTCAACTGACCTCTGAAAAACCAAATAAAAAGATGTCAAGTTCTAAAAGACTTTCAGCTGGGAAACGAATTTTTTTTTTTGTTTCACCTCCGAAACAGCGGCGACAAAGAGAACTAAAGTTTCGATTCAAACATAAATAGACTTCCGATAGCAATGAAGGAAATCATTCAGATCAAAGGACAACATTTTCAAATCAACTTTAAACTCCATAGTCCAAAGCATTTGTAGACAAAATATAATCATTCATCCTCCGAAAGTGGTAAACAATTGAACTCAATTCAAACTCAGGAAAATCCAAAATTTTAGCAAAGGAACAACCAAGTTCAGGAAACCAATAAAACTAGGCAAGATAAAATCAACAAGGAGGGTCCAAAATTTTAAAAATTTGGGAAGAAAGTTGCAGCTATAACAATTGGCGACTATCTGGTGAACCCAGATCTCTGGAAAACTTCTTCTTTGAACAACAAACTATTTTGACAATAAATACTAGCATGCTGAATTCCTCTAGATGTCTGAATTTCCCAAATGACAAATGTATGTACTTTAATCATTGATATCAGTCCAATTTAGGGATCATGGGAACCAAGATTTAAAAGTCCAGATAACTCTTTTGAGGCCAGGAATATGAATTTCATTTTTTTACCTCTGTCTTCGGGTAGTTTCCAGCTTGGACACCACAGGATTGTAACATATGGTAAACAAAAATATTCATTTGTTCCTCATTCCCATGCCATTTTGCACCTTTGTGCTTTCGGAATTTTTTGTCCTTTTTGAGTCCTCCTGCATGCCTTTGTTTCTGAATTTTTATTTAGGCTCCTCTATCTGTAGTGTCCTTTTATGTGAGAGATGTATTTAATTTTCAGCTCACGGATGGAGAAGAACTTCGGCAATTTTGTACTCATATGGTTCAGTACTTTGTTTTGATACACATTGATTTCTTAGGAGATTTTTTTACTCTTATTTTCCTTTTGGCTTTCAATTCTTAGCATGGGATCATTTATATATAATATACTATTTACCCTACTTCCTTTCCATGGGTCTTTTGTTGTCACTCCCTAAGACATTTTTTCAAATGTGAGATGGATGGAGCCTCGAAATAGTATTCCAGACTTTTTGATCCTGAGTTATTTTACAAGGATTAAGAAGGACTTCAATGTGTTCATAGCCATTTAGGAGAACTGTTAAACTAGAAGGAATTATTTCAGATAAATCAATAGTACGTAGTCTTATAATCAAGGATTTTTGTTAACCAGAATTCTGATGCTCTCCATGTAACCAAAAGTTTGCTTCTTTTATTTAAATCAATAAAAAACTAACTAAAACAAACAGAAATAAAATAAATAAAAAATAAACAACCAAATCAGTTTATTTATGTGCAAGATAATCGAGAAATAAAAACCAAGAAAATAAAGTTTGGGAACTAACCACTAACTGGTCAGTTCTCTGCCCACCCCTGTAAATCTGGCAGCTTGTAAGTTGAGGGGCTAGGATTCACTACAAATTGAAAAAGGCCTACCCATTATCAAAAACTACATCTACTATTTTACAATCAATCTCATTAGCCCGTGAAAATCGAAGGAGATCGGGTTGGGTGTCTGGTGTACTGCTAGCTTCTCTTGCTTGGTAGTTTCCCGGTTCTAGCTCAATTAGATAATTTCCTAATACAGAAATCACTGGTTCATTCTTTTCTTCCAATTGAGTAACATTGTGTTTCACGTGGGGCTCTCTTAATATCTTTATTTGGTTTGGACTTCCCTTATGAGGGAAGCCTCAGATGTGACCAATCTGATGCGAAATACCCATTTAGCCTTGCTGAACAATCTCGATTCAAAACAAGTCCATAAACATCAGGTATGTCTTCTACCACAATATCAATGTACTGACATATCTTTTCATTGGCAGATAAGCCAATCATAACATCTTCCATTTCCTCGACTACTTTCACATTGGTCCTGTCTAGCTAAGTAACTTGCCAGGTAGTGAGTTTAGGTTGTCCATTGATCTTTTTGCAGATTGAAAGTGGCATAACATTGACTGCTAACCCCGAGTCTACTAAACAATTGTGCACCTTATGGTTTAAAATCTCAAAAGTCAAGAGGAATGGTGGGGTTTTAAACCTAGCCTTACCTCCCACACTTGCTTCAACAATTTCTTCTACAGGTTGATTGTTAGTGGGAAGCTTTTCCTATGGTACTTCAAGTGCCTTTACCAATTTTTCTTTCTGCTGAGGCATATTACACATTTCAAACAGTGAGATATTTGCCTTAGCCCTTTTAATATCTTCCACAATATTATATTCCATTTTATGTTCTTCGAGATTCTTCTTTACATTATCAATTTTTTCTTCGACAGGCTTAACAGGCATGTTAATTTTCTTTGGATTTTGACTCGTAATGGTGAATTCAGGTATTTTATTAGTTGTGGTGCTCTTCTGAATTTTCTTTAAATTCTTTTGAAGTCTCTTGATTTTCAAGAGTACTGATCTATCCTCTTTTATCAAACCTTGACTTCTTGTTGTCACATTTGTTTATGATATCTCCTCCTGTTTCAGATAGCCTTCTTCTTTGGTATCAAAAATTGAGACACGGTCCCATACAACCAGAGCGTCCTCTTGTTTTTCTGTGGATTTATTGCCCTTTTCTTCCTCATCATCAGCTTCTATTAGTTTGGAGTCCAACAGCTGATTCATTACTAATGTCATTGAATTGATCAATTGAGGACAATTTTTCTCAGAATGAGGCTGTTGATGAAAGGTGCAAAAATTATCCATCCCTATATCCGTTAAATTCATTGATGTAGGACTATGTGGAGGAGGCTTAGATTGATTGTTGTCCTCTCTCCTTTTATAGTAAGGCTTATAAGATTTCTGAGCTTCTTTTTCCTTTTCCAAATCTATTCTTTTGTTAGATAGTTTCTGCATCATTTTCAACATTCCTTCAAGTCATGTGACTGCTCCTCCTTAGGCTTAGACAGTAGTAAGGATTTCTTACCAAAATTTTTTTCTCCAGACTTCTTAGGATAATCTTCTATGCTCTCTTTTTCAGCTTCTAATCTCTCATCTTCTTCATAAGTTTCTGACAACGTAGGTTTGACTTGCATCTTGGCAAACATGGCCAAGTCAGGCCCTAAAGCTGAAGTATAGTATTCGATCAAAACCTTATCAGACGGTTTATCAGTTGTAGAAAAATTCTTAAGATAAGTAGTAAACCTTTGGGTGAAACTATGCACTTTTTCTTTTCTTCCTTTCTTTAAAGCGCATAACCCCTTCATTAATGCTGCATGAGTTTTTTGGAATGCATACTTACTTCTAAATATTCTTTCAAATGTATCCCAGTCTGTGATTGAGTTTGCAGGCAGAGAAAAATACCATGAGGCTGCTGCTCCTTTCAGGGTATGCGGAAACAATTTGTAGACTACATCTTCATGTTCTCTAGCCCTTAGTCCTTCTATAGCCATGTAAAAGCTTTGCAAATGATCATCTACCAAAATATTTTCACTTGGGTCAAACTTGGGTAGCATTTTTTCAAAATCCTGAGGTAAGTCATGTAAAGGGGGTGCCAGGTTTAAAGGTGACCTAGCCTTCTAAGCAGGTGGTGGATTTGGTGGGTTGCGTGGCTGGTTTGCATTCACATTTTCCATGAGTCTGGGTGGAGAATGAGGTGGTGAGTGAATAGGGGTATGAACAGGTGAACAGTAAGGTGTATCTGGGCCCACTTGATTCAAAGGTTGAACAACTTCATGTAAGGTTGTTTCTACCAGTTCTTCAAAATCTCCAACCAACACTACGTCTTCCAATATATGACGATCTTTCTTTTGATATTCTCTTTTGGGTAAGACAGGAATAATTGGTAATCCTCCAATCTTCTTCACATATGCCCTAGTATGTCTTCTCAGATCATTAACTACTTCTTTATCGACAGAATATAGATTCTCTTTACCTTTCTCTTCAGGAATTGGATTGGGAAACAGACTGCTTTTAGAACTAGTGACTGGTGGAATAATCTTGAGAAAATAAGTTTCCTTGGCCAGCCATGCACTGGCGGCCCCTGATTCTAGCGCCAAAAACTGTTGAGGCCTGGAAAATTGTAGGTAACAACAGTTAGCGATTCTCCCCAGTAAACATTCCCAACTAGCCCGTTACTGTTTGGTATGGGGAATTCGTCCGGTTTATGGTCCAGCTACCGTAGGTCAAGTAACCAAAATAAAGAGTTTTAAAGGTTATGGCCCGGTCCATCGTGTATGTTTTTAGTTTTTTTGTATTTAAGTATGATATGAAAGTGCCTATCTAAAAAATGCAAATTGATAGAGAATATGAGGAGTGGTCAAAATGTGATGCACATGTTCTTACTTCTTGTCTTAACTCTCTCGCATCTAAATCACACACAACAAGAAACTAAAACTAACTACCTAACTTATCCCTAGGGAGCAAGATTATTATTCATCAATGAGTATTGTATTTTGTGCATGCATTAAGAAAAAATCACAGATAGATGTTACTTATTTCCAAACACATGAACATTTATAGATATATGAACAACTAGATAGCTAATTGTTTATGAATAGCATTCATTACTCACAGTGGAAAGTTCAGAGAATAAACTAGAGCGCATTCATAACAAGAACATAGGTTCAAAGAGTTAGAACGATCTCATAGTTAATGGATAACAGCTGAAAACAAAATAATTCACATTCAACAAATCCATAGCACAACATTTGAAACCTTCCACAAAGCTTTCTCAAACAGGAAACTTGTAATTTCTTTATGCAAAAGGAAATAGTTCTTCTTACATCATACTCTCACAAATCTATCTGGGAAAATGTCCCCTTACTATCTAACTCTCCTATACTTATACTACAAGCAAAACTCTTGGGCTGCCCTTCGGTGACCTTTGGGCTCCCCCCCAAACCGTTCATTTCCACAAATTTGTCTTTTAGTGAGTGCTCATGATTCATACAATACGTTACATTTCATATTTAGATTTTAAGAGCACTTTATAAAAAGGGACCAGCTTGGTAACAGATGAATTTTTCCCAAGCTTGGGCCTCTACTGCTGTTGATCCGTTTGAGATCTCAGACCTTCACTTTATCCTTCCTTTTTCTATCTTGCTTTTTTATGCTTCAGCCTCTTCTTTCCTTGATGCCTTGCTTCTATTTTTACTTTTAGATATATCTTGCTTGCAATAGTCACCCTGTTATGAACATAGCATATTTTAGACCATCTAGCGTTTATCAAAGTAACACAAACTGCACCAATACATGCATTCTGTAAAATGAACTATAAACAATATTAATGCATGAAAAGAAAAATGATAAGGAAAAAAAAGTTCCGCAAGCTGGTTCTGAAAAATCCTCTAAACCGCTGCTCAACTAAAATCACAATCCTGATAGAAAATACTTTTCATCTTAATTCAGGCCACATCTGAGCTAATTAGAAACCCTCTGACGAAAACATGAACCAGGACAATGTAACAACTACTCAAGAAACCAAAAACCCTGAGTTGCACTCCTCCTCTCAGAAAAACCTCGACTCGACCAACACCCACGTGAAAACTGCACCATTCCATAAAATAGTGTAAAAACACACCAAAAGGTGGGAAAACCCTATCAGTAGTTGGGAACATAAACGCTAAGGATCGGGCAGAAATCCACTAAATAGCCGCAACGACGGGTAGCATAAAGACTACGGGTTTCACGACAAGAATAACGTCGGTGACCAGAGGCTCTGAGCACTATGCGTTGGACGATTAGTCCTCAACCTTTCCGCATTATCAACATTCCCAAACGCTAAAAACCCTCGATATTTAAGCGCCGGAGATCAGAACCACTAAAGCATCTGCCGGATAGTTCCCTGCACAAGTGCAATGGAGGGAGACAAACTGACTAAAAGTTCCATAGTCAACATAAAAACATCAGCGATCGAAAGCTTTGGGGACTAAGTATCGATGACCAAAGGCTCAATGCTGCCACCGTATTGGCAACACAAAGGACTAGCCCCCCGATCAATAGTCAAAACCATTTCGATAGCGTAAATAAAGCATCTCGAAGTAAAAATCTGGTCAATAAAACTAAGGCTTCGACGAAAAAACAAAACTTACCATCAGAATGTTCATTATTTAGCTGCTACAATGGCGACTGCGTAGAGAACTACGACCCCGATTTACTGTTCAACTGACCTCTGAAAAACCAAATAAAAAATGTCAAGTTCCAAAAGAATTTTGGCTGAGCAGCGATAAAAAAAAGTTTGTTTCACCTCCGAAATAGCAGCGACAAAGAGAACTAAAGTTTCGATTCAAACATAAATAGACTTTCGATAGCAATGAAGGAAATCATTCAGATCAAAGGACATCATTTTCAAATCAACTTTAAACTCCACAGTCCAAAGCATTTGTAGACAAAAAATAATCATTCATCCTCTAAAAGTGGTAAACAATTGAACTCAATTCAAACTCAGGAAAATCCAAAATTGTAGCAAAGGAACAACCGAGTTCAGGAAACCAATAAAACCAGGCAAGATAAAATCAACAAGGAGGGTCCAAAATTTTAAAATTTGGGAAGAAAGTTGCAGCTGCAACAAGAATTTATAATAAAATTAAAACATAATGTCTCCTAAAACATAAAATGTTTTTTCAATTTGGGGTATGTGACATACACACCCCCTTAAATATAATATCGTCCTCGATGTTATTTTATTCATCGTCCTCAGAGTTTCCCTGGAACAGAATTAGATATGTTGTCCGCATATGACTTTCCAATTCCCAGGTAGCTTCTTTTGGACTAAGGTGCTTCCATTGCACCTTCACCTGCCCAATGGTGCAATTCTGAAGCAAGATCTTCCTCCTTTCGGGGATACAATCTGGTTCCACTAGAAAATCTCCTTCGGGTTCCACCTACGCATTATTCCAATTTATAACATGAGTAGCATCATGTACATATTTTTTTAATACAGAGATATGGAAAACATTATGAACCTTTAAATTTGGTGGTGAAGCCAGTTGATATGCCACCTGTCCTAACCTGGATAGTATTTCAAAAGGCACACAATATCGGGGTGCCTACTTAGCACAATTTCCTAACTTCAAAGAACCCTTTTTAGGCCTTACCTTTATAAAAACATGTTCACCCACCTGGAACTCTTTCTGAGTTCATTTAATATCTGCTTGACGTTTTTGTCTGTCTTGCGCAACTTTTAAGTTACGTTGCACCTTTTTTACAATTAACTCCATCTCCTTTAGTAGTTCAGGTCCTAGTACTAACCTGTCAACTGGGTTACTCCATGAGATGGGGGTATTGCACTTTATTCCATACAAAATTTCAAATGGGATATATTTTGCTGAAGCTTGGTAGTGATTGTTATAAGCAAACTCTACCAAGTGTAAATAATCTTCCCATTTCCCTGGTTGTTCTTTAACATACATTCTTAGCATATCTTCCAATACTTGATTCACCCTTTCAGTCTATCCATCTGTTTGGGGATGAAAATATGTACTGAAATTTAAAGTAGTATTCAGGCCTTTAAATAAAGACTTCCAAAGATTGCCCATAAACTTAGGGTCTCTGTCTGAAATTATAACTTTTGGTATCCCATGTAAACAAAATATTTTTTTCATGAATATATCAGCAATATTAGCAGCCTTGTAGGTGGTCTTTACAGGGATAAAATGAGATGCTTTACTAAGTTTATCAACGACTACCATTATCGAATCATTCAGATTCTGATTTCTAGGTAGACCTGTAATAAAATCAAGACTGATTATTTCCCATTTCCAGCTAGGGATGGGTAATGGCTATAGTAAACCAGCTGGATGTTGGTGTTCAGTCTTAACTTGTTGACATTCAAAACACTTAGCAATGTATTCTGTCAGTTCATTCTTCATGTTTGGCCAAAAATAATCCTTCCGTAACATGGTTATGGTCTTTTGATAACCAGGATGTCCTGAGCAAGGAGTCTTATGAATTTCATTTAAAATCAGCAGCTTAATTTTAGGTACATTAGGTATATACAACCTATTTTAATAAAGTATTAATCCTTTTTCATTTAGACTATACCCTATACTTAAACTTTCAGTTAAATTTTCTGCCACTTTAGCTTGTAATTTATGATAATTTTCATCCAATTTTACTCCTTTCTCTAGTTGTTCTTCTAAATCTGTTTTATAAGTGCTGATTGCTGCTACAAAATTCAGTCTTGCATTTCTACTTAGACCATCAACGACCTTGTTTTCTTTTCCCTTAATATGTTGGATATCGAAATCGTACTCGCTAAGTAAAGCTAGCCACCTAGCTTGCCTTGCGTTTAAATTAGGTTGATCCAACAAATATTTTAATCACTTATTATATGTCATTAACATAAATTTTCTTCCAATTAAGTGATGGCGCCACATCTTCAAATCATGTATGACGACAGCCAACTCTAAATCGTAAGTAGCATAGTTTTTCTCATGAATTTTAAGCTTCCTAGACTCGTATGCAATTACGTGTCCTTCTTGAGTTAAGACCCCACCTGGACCATCGTTGCATGCATCAATGCATACGACAAAGTCCTTATTAGGGTCAACAATTCTTAAGATTGGTGCAGTAGTTAATAATGTTTTTAACTTCTTAAAACTTTCTTCACACTTTTGATTCCACTCGAATTTCTTCCCTTTCTTGTGTAAAGAAGTTATGGGATTTGCGATTCTTGAGAACCCCTCAATGAATCTTTGATAGTAACTGGTAATCCCCATGAACGTCATTCATGTCCTTTGGGATTGGCTAATCTTCAATTTCTTTTATCTTCTCTGGATCAACTAAGATCCCCTTTTTATTTAGTACATGGCCCAATTACTGTATTTTAACCTTAAAGAAATCACACTTACTAAATTTAGCATAAAGCTGATGTTCTCTCAACTCTTGTAAAACAGTTTTAAGTGCTCCTCGTGTTCTTCTTTAGACTTGGAATAAATTAGAATGTCATCAATGAAAACCACTACAAATTTATCAAGGTACTTATGCAATACATTATTCATTAAACACATGAAGACAGTTGGGGCATTAGTGAGCTCAAATGGCATGACAACAAACTCATAGTGACCATATATTGTCCTAAAAGTTGTCTTAAAAATGTCTTCATCTTTGATTCGAACTTGGTGATAACCAGATCGTAAATCGATTTTTGAAAATACAGTTGCTCCGCGCAGCTGATCAAACAGATCATCTATATGAGGCAATGGATATCTATTTTTAATGGTCATTTTATTAAGTTGACGGTAGTCAATGCATAAGCGTAGAGTATCGTCCTTCTTTTTAACGAAAATTACCTCCTCAAGGAGACACGCTTGGTCTTATATACTTTTTATCAATAAGTTCCTTTAATTGTGATTTTAATTCATTGATTTCCAATATATTCATTCGATAAGAGGCTTTTGAGCTGGGCACTACACCAGGTACCAACTCAATATTGAAGTCTTATTCCCTTTTCGGAGGTAGTACTGGAATTTCTTCCAGAAATACATTCGAATACCCCCTCAGGATTGGAATATCTTCCAGTTTTAGTTTATCTTCATTACTAATATTTTCTTCGTTAATTATAGTTACAACAAAGGATTTACAACCCTTCCGAACAACTCTCTTTAATTGCAATGTAGAGTTTTGTCTGATAGCTGTTTTCCTAGGAATTCCTGTTACGATTACTATTTCTCCTTCGTTGTTTATGCATGTAAAAGTTTTATCAAAACAGTTCAAAACTACTCTATGTTGTTTTAACCAGTCCATACCAATTAACATGTCATACGATCCTAAATGAAGTACATTTAGTTTCACAGAAGTTTCAAACTGATTCATAATTACAGTACAATCTTTTACAAAACTAATCACTTTTATTTTTGCTCCAGTAACTAGTTGAACTAACCATGACTTTGCAAACTTTTCTACTGATAAATTGCATTTTTCTATTAAATCAGGAGAAACATAAATCATGCTAGCCCCTAGGTCAATTAAGATAGAAATGGGTGTTTGATTTAGCTTACCTTCTACTTCCACCATGGAAGTTTGATAATCATCCTGCCTGTTCTCCAGCACCGCATTGATCCTGGGCATCGCCCTTGCTAAGTCACCAACATTCATCTCCTCCTGCACTGTATGAATGTTGCTGACAGTCTTCTTTTTGTTAGGGCAGGATGATGCAGAATGAGTTCCATTACTGGTTCTTTACGTTCATTATTCTTAATGTAGTTGCTGTGATTATTAGCAGGTTCTTTATTTCTAGGGCCATTAGGGTTCGACTGTGAATTACCTTTATTTCCTTGGAAATTCTTATTAGGAAAATTATGTGTCGTATTATTCCTAAAATTGCAGTTAGATATGAAACCTTTCTTCTTCTGGTCAAAATTATTATACCTCTTAGCCTTCTAGTTTGACATGTTTTCCTTTTTGCGGCTCTGCTCATAGCAAACATTTTCCTTTCGCATAGCCTCCTCAAGGGTTTTTGGATTATCGTATTCAATTATGTCTTTAATGTGAAAAGGTAAACATCTTAGAAACCACTGCACCTTAGGATTCTCATCCACAATATAAGGCACGTAACGTAGTAAACTTAAAAATATACTGTTTAATTCACTCATGTTCATAGTTCCCAACTTCAGTTCGTAGAATTCTTTAGCTTGCTCTTCATAATATTGTTCTGACAGAAACTTATTTTTAAAATATTTTTAAAGGTACTCCAGTTAATGTTCTTTTCCTTAATACCTTTTACTCATTTTAAATCCTGTCACCAGATATCTTCCTTTCCAGTTAAGTTGTAAATGGCCATTCTTGCTTTTCGCTGGTTAGAGTAATTATAGATTTGGAAATACTTCTTCATTCCAGGAAGCCATGCTTCGGCTTCCTCTCCTTTCTCAGTTTCACCGTTGAAAGTTGGTGGTTTTATCTTCTTAAATTCTCTTGAAATTTCCTCGTAAGGCTTAAATTTTCTTTTTCTAGAATGGTAATTATCCTCACTGCTATCACTAGTGTACTGGCGATTCTTCTTGTGTGAGTCACCAAAAATTTCAGAGGATGAACTACTTTCAATTTTATACTGTTTGGACTTTTTACTTTTATGTTGGTAGGATGTATTTTCAGTTCCTATCGGTATATCTTTTCCTTAACTTTGAATTTTTTCCATCAGTATCTGGTTCAACTCCTCTTGAGCCCTTGGAATTATTTCATTCTCTTTTTTAACTATTTCCATTTCAATTCTTAACTCTTTAACAGTTTGTAATAATTCTGAAGAATTGTTAATTATTTCTTCCTTAATCGGTTCTCTTCTAGAATTACTTTGTTCATTTAAACGGGGACTCTTCATCTGCATACTCCTCAAGTTTTTCCATACCTGTAGTTCTAGCTCAGAATTTTTTTTCTGGTAATAACATTTCAAAAAGAAAAATATTAATCAATATGCATGCATTCTATCTTCTGTTTGTCTACGCAGGTTGGTCCGCATTCAGGCCTAGTGTCTGAATGTGTGCTTTGATACCACATGTAATACTCCAAAATTTCATAAAAATGTAAAACTTTTCTTGTTACCATTAATGTTTAAAAACATCGATGACATGGGTAACTTAACCGTTAACAGTTATCTTTTTAATAGTCTAATTTAGAAAATAAAAACCGATTCCTTTATTAATTTATGTAACTGCATACCTCGCTATCTATTTTCATGATTAAGTATTAAATATTGATTTAGCAAGTGATGATCTGAAGTAACATGAGTTGAAACAACTGTTTGTTTACTATGTACTAAAGTTTGTTTTTATGTTTTAAACATGAAGGAACTTCAGTTCATATTTGAGGCTTATTTAGTTTTGTAGCTAATGTAGTGAAGTGATGCATTCTTGTACAGGTATTTTTACAGGTAAGACGTTTTGTAATCCAGTTTCCGGATCAAGATTTAATTATCTCACTATCAAAGTAAATGCTAGAATATTTGTTTAGTTTACAGCCTTGAGCAAAAGAAGGTATCGTCAAATCTGTATATTTAATTTTTATTTATTAATTTATAAGCGTAAGTGCTTGGAAATCCAAGAACAACATAGAACTAGATGTTTTCTACCTAGCTTTGACTATAACTTGTACATCATACTTTTATCCAATTGTTGTTATATTAAGTCCTACATACAACTCTAGAGAAAGATAAGTTTTTCAAACTAGATCTTACAATACTTTGATACTTGTTACTAAGGTAATTTATGTGAACTTGTATCGATATATAATCATAAGCAGTTGTTACATAAGTTTAGGTATAAAAGAATCGACATTTATATACAATTCTAACAGTTTCATGCATACTATAGTGTTACTAACTGCCTTGGTTTTTACCAAAAGAAAATGCCAATGAATACATTATAAGGTTGTAGGTGAAGTGACAAAGCTTTTTTATCATGGGTGGAAAGTTCTTTACATAGAGTATAAGTATAAACTCAAAACCCTTGAAAGTGTTAACACTAATTATAATATCTTTATTTTATAGGTAAAGATCCTATCTAAACAAAAATTAAAACTAATAATACCGCTACCATCTATACTAAGGCATCTTATATTAAAAGAAAATCTAAGCTTATATAATTTTCAAAGAAGATTATAACATAGGTTATATGACCCTTTTGTAGGATTTATCCCAACTCTCGATACTATTAGAGCATAAACCCACAAAATTTGAATGGAAGTGGAATCCACATGGGGTTTGGTTAGTGGATAGGGTTTTGACAAAGGTAACCCTAAATTATTGCATTGTTTTCCTTATGCTTCATTGTTGTTAAAGGTGTCACCAGGTTCATGGCCTCATGGCCATTGATGCCATTGTTTCGCCTCTGCATGTGATGGACTTCGATGCCAACGCTAGCTCCGTGAGTGTCATCCTCCGTGTGTTTTCCCAACTGTAAACTCTATCTTGAATAGTAGTGTGGTCTCAGTTTCTATCTCACAGATTACCTATGGTTTGTTGTTGACAGTGGGGAGGAATTGGGTTTCGTTGTGGCTTCTGTCTCTCTAGGTAAACTTGTTTTTATCCTTTCGCTTTTTACCATAATCTTGTTTCTGTTACTAGGATTTATTTTGAATAAAATATTAACATTTCTCCATTTTAATGTGCAGGTTTTTCTACAGGTGGAGTCTCACGACTATGGGTTGGAAGACTTTGGGCAGTGAGGGGTTCCATGTTCCTTCAGAAACCAGGTAAGCCTCGATTTCATGCCTAAGATTTCCTTCTGTGAGTGTGTGGGGGGTTTGGATGAGTACTATTTCGCAGAGATTCGACTTCCTTGCTATGGCTATGTTGTACAATGTTTTGTTTGAAAAGGCCATGTGGCCATGACTTGAATGTTTTGACGAACTTCTAGTAAATCCATTTGGCCGTAACTTGATTTACAATAATTATTTTTGGGACAAGCCATAAGGTCGTGACTTCACTGTGAAGTGCTGGGATTTTTAAAATATGTTAGGGTTACATTTCACAAGCTTGTAATTAATGGGTAAAATTGATAGCCGTATGGCTTGACCAATTGGTTGTTAAGACTGTTAATAGATAGAGGCTTTTTGGTTTCTTTTTTTATTATATAAATTTATAGTCTTCCCAGAAACTATGGTCTTCGATTTTGAGATGTTAATGTCAATTTTAATTTTAATTTTATTTAATTAATAATTTAGGGTTTTATTATTATGAATTAAAGTTAAGAAAAATAACAAGAAAGAAAAAAAAATAGAAGAAGTGAAAAAACAACCTAGTTTAAAAATCGCAGCACTTCACCGCGTGGAAAAGTAGGTCACAACCTAATTTTTTGTGGCTGAAAGTTGTATTATTTTTCAAATGGTAGTTAGCCTGGATATCCACTGCTACAAGAGTTAACTGAGCAAGGTCGATAATCTCAAGATATGAGACCAGTGATTTGAACTAGTTTTCCATTGCAGAATGTATTTTAAATGTATTCTTAAAATTTCCTTTGGCTTATGTTGACATTATAATTGTATTCTTAAAATTTACTTTAGCTTATGTTGACAGAAACCATTAATTAAAGATACTTGAGAAAGCCAATATAGATTCCTGGAAAAGACAACCATTACAAAAGGGCCCTAACTGAGAGAAAAGAAATAGGCAATAGTATGTGCTATCTACTAAAAATAACAAGACGAGGTCATAAAGCTGAACATACCTTGAAATTACAATAACCTTTCCATCAACAACATGATATTGATAATATTTGTCCTCTTCATTTTGATTGTTCTTATTCAGAGACTTGTCATGATCTGTAGAAACAAAAATTCCAACTAGATTTTGCAATGATAGAGATGACAAAGCAATGCCATTATCTACGATTTCAAGCCGGTTTGGCATTTTACCTGGTTCTCCAATAGAACTTGAGTTATGGAAGAGAACCTCAGCTTTAGTGTTATCATTTTTCAATGTATTTGAATCATGCTCCTTTACCAATAATTCATATTGAACCGAGCTTGTAGAAGGGTCAGCATCCTCCTGTAGTATATTATTATTGAAATCAACATGTACAAGTTGTCCTTCATTTGTAACTTCATTCCAGGCGATTTAGAGATACAAACATCTTCCACTTGCACTCTCTCTTATGTTATCTTATGCTTTGAGTAAACTTGATCTGAAGCAGATGAAACACGTTCAACCTTCAATTTTTCCATCACCTTTTGCAAGGCTGCTTCAACTTTATAACTTTTCTCAATGGAAATCTCAAGCATTATTTCTAGTTCCATAAACTACAAGATCACAAATATGTAGGTTATATAAACTGATGCAAAATCACGCTTGATGCATAAATTGAATTCCAAAATATTCTAAATAATAATATGCTATCTCCATTCTATGCTAGTCTTATCTGTGAAAAGAGGATCAATATGCTAAAGCTACTTAATCAGGATGTAAATTCATATAATGTGAAGCTGGACCTTTCTATAGGACTAAACTTTTCATCAAGTACATTATGCAAACTCATTTTACACAATTGCAACTAGAAAAAGTGCGACAACACATCTTTATTCTCAGGCAAATGTTTTATCCAAGTTCGGTTCACTGCTCAGTAAATATAGACACTCATATGTTACACATGATAAAAGTAGAAATAGTTTGCAATTTATGTCAGGGATGTCATTAATATAAGACTTAATACTTTCATAAAGATGATACAAGTTAGGTACACATACTCATTTTTCCATGCATTATGTTGAATCCGTATTTAGTAGTACTAAAATATCTGCCCTACCCACATTACTAACTACCTAGTTTGGCATCAAACTCTAGGTTATTGAGAAGTTTACCTCTTTAGAAGTAATTTGGATCAACCGAGTATTTCCCACTGCGACCGGGCCTGAATTGACAACATGTATCTTCATTTAAATCTAGTTGAATACTACTAGGAAAGGGTCGAATTTTAAGGGGAAAATATGTATACTCTCATAGTCATGGGATGGAAAGTACTTTCTAAAGTTTCTGGACACTATCATAATGCCTTGAGGCCAAAATATGCGCAAACTTTGTAACCAGAATGCCCAAATGGGATTTATCCGAAGAGCGAAATACCTATTTTTATCTATTACTAATTCCCGTCGAATAATGACATAAAGCATGAAACATGGTTTTGTGCAGATTGTGGTCCCATGAAGACATTCTGCATGGTAAGACCAGGTTGAATGCTTGCAATTCTGCACCTGTATCAGAAGGAAATCATTCTTTGCAGTGATCATGGACATGAAAAGGAAATGTGTAAGTTCGCTTACCATTTTGGCATTTTTCTCAGCGATATCCTTTGCAGATTTTGATGTTGCTTGTTCAGCAAGCAATCTAGCTTGCAAAAAATTGATAGTCTTTAATGTGGTATCTTCATAAAATTCTTGAGACCTGCATAATAGAAATGCCTGCATTTCAGACTAGCCAATCCCAAAGTTCAAATCTCAGAAGGAAAATCCTTAAGAAATGGGTTGAGAATGTAATGCGATTGACCATTTGCACTAATCGATCATAGCAAAAAAATTAAAATCTTCAAAGACCATAAATAGGACAATTAACAAGACCCAAAAATTTAAAACATACAAAACAAGGGTAATGATGTGGATAAATTTGAAAATCAAAGATTGTCAGAAGGTATGCACTACCCAAAAATTGAAAGCTAAATAGACATTGGACAAAGCCCAAACTCTGTAAACACTACTGATCTTCTATAGTTTTAGAAAATAAATCTATAAAGACAAAGGGCTTGATCAAACCCAAATCAGTTAGAAGGTAAAATTTCTAAAATGGGTAAAACATTATTGCCTTTCTTCGGTATGTGGGCTACCAATCTCTTTGGAATACTGGTTTTAGTTTCTAGGAAGCTCATCCTCAGTAGCCCCATTGCTCAATGGCTTATCATTGTGCTTCAAGTCCTCCATTTCACCAAACTTCAACCTAAACAAACCCAGGTCGATAGCTCATTCCTTCTAGGTCGATAGCTCATTGCAAAGTATGGATGGCTCTATTATCACGATGAATTCCTCTCCATGCTCTATCTCTAACTGGGTAAACTATAGCAGCAAAAATGGTCGCAATCCATGAACTTTATAAACTGGTGATTGAATTGGGGCGAGTGCAGAGATAAAAGGGGTGTTTTAGGGTTGAGTCCAACTTCTTTTTCCATGCTTTCATGATGGAATCAATAACATAACCCACATCTGTATCCGCTAGTGAATCTGCTACTGGATATGGGTCTACTAGATATGATTATTTTTATAGACATTGAGGCTTTAGGAGTGCTCACTCAAGCTCTGATAGATCATGCTCAATCAATTTCGAACGAAAAACACCCCCCAAGACCATTTTGTGTGATAACCAACCATAAAAAGGACTTGAATAATTGGTAAGAAGAGGGCATAATATCTTTTGTATGAGAATATCAAGACCACCTTTAATCAATTCGTTTGATCTAGGAGAATCCACGATCTTTACATGTAATTTCCATTTCGTGTCGAAAATCCAACCACATTGTCTATTTCGTCGAAAATTTGACGGGTATCGGGCCACAGCTATTAAAAAAACAAAAAAATGCATTTTATCTTAAGTAAAATGCAACAGAAAGGCCAAATTTCAAAGTGTCATCGGTTGATACCGTCGGATTTTTTGTTCCAATGTAGTTGTGGCCTTCCATATGCCGGAAAACGCTCTGATTTGACCCTCCATTTCCCATTAAGGGGCTATATATTGAGCTATTGTGAAGCATTTGAGGAAGAGAAACTTGGAGGGTAAAGAGATTATAGAGAAACTTTGCCCCATTATTATATTCTTGAGTTAGCATCCCTTAGTCCTTTGAGAAATCCATTTGTGTTCATTTCCCCAGCTTGTCATTGTCTTTGTGAGCTTGCCTTATGATGGAGGATTCAAGTGGTGGAGGCCCAGGTGGAGGGGCTTAGTCCCTCGGTTCCGATGAGGTGCCGACATTGGTTTTCATATTGTATCTTAGTTTTACATTAATACAAATATCCATTCCTCATCCAATTTCATGTGCAATTATGAATATTTGTATCTATGGATGTAATTTCATTATATACATGTTTAAGTGAAATATGCTAGATTGAATACTAACACATAATATATCATGATTGTATGTCTCTTTGTTGTTGAGGAAAAAGGCTTTCTATGAGAAAACATGGGTTGATGAAAAGAAAGAGAAAATGTGTCAGTTAAGTAATTGGATTCCCCAGGACGAGGAGTGCAAAGGACACAAAGTGTATGTGGAAGTAGTGGTTCTAAACGTTGAGAGGAGTAATAAGTCACACACTATGTGGAGGGTTGTAAATCCTATAGGAGGAAGTGTGGCCACATGAGAGAGTGGTAGGAATTGTAACTTCGATATTTACTCCATTGCATGTTTTGAATCTATATACGAATAATGAGAATGAGTAGAATCTAATAATACCTTATTGTGTCATTTTATGTTTTGTCTTGTATAAATTGCATGTATATATGTTATTTGATTCTTTGCTACAATGTAACATGTCGTATGGGCACATTGGTTGTAGACCATCACCTTGCGACTACACCATTTTTGGAATGAAACAAGTATTCAAACCTAAGGACGATCATTTTGGTGTAGAATTTGTGAGTGGGAATCCTAGTGACAAGGAAATGAAGACGAGTACAATAAAAAATGTGTTGAATAATAAAGAGAGACACTATTGGTGAACCAAATCAAATCTAGAACAATGATTTAGATAAATTCGCATACTATTGAGTGAATTAGAGCTTGACTTTCTTACCTTCACCTCTTTATTTTTGTGGTTTTTATAATAATAATTTTAGTGCTCTTATTCGCATTAAGAACAACATGAAGAGAACCAAACTCAATGCTATCATTTGTTTGGATGACTATTATTTATAGGCCATAGAACAATCAAGCAAAATTACAATTAATTGTAGTATTTCCAATCCATTCATTCAATTGTTTAGATAAATATTCTCTATAGGTTATAAAATAATCAATATGAATTATTATTAATTGAAGTATGTCCAATGCTTAAGGGATCAAGATGTATCATGGAACAAAGTTTGGAATCGAAACCGATGACTCAAAAATTCATCTTTCTTGTTACTCATAATATAAGAAAACAATTCACATGGGACAACATCTATATAATAGGATTTATAAATGTGTAATTTACTTGAGAAATATAATCCCTAAATCACTATATCATTCAGTGCACTTATGCTCAATTAATGAGAAAAATAACATTCCCATTTAGTAGGAGATAACACTGCTTCATTGTAAAATATTGAATATATTGAAAGGGGATTTACATGAACCTATATAGCCAAAATGTAAGCTATTATCCCATGTGTATTTGTGGGGACTTACAGATTTACATGAGCTTTTAGAGCCAAAATGTAGGCCATTATCCCATGTGTATGTGCGGAAATTAGGTGACTTGAAATATATTTTTAAAAGTTTTTGATAATTAAAACAAATGTTTAACACAAATTTAGAATAAGATATCCAAAAAAAAAAAAAAAGATAGTGTTATAATGTCAAAATTAAAACCTGTAGTTTATCTCATTTCAAGTCAATGGTCGATAATCCCAAAGGGGTTGGATCCATTAGTGAAGAGCGTGGAGTTTTTCACCAATGGGAAAGGTTCAATTCCAATGAGGGCCTTACCTACAGCCATGGGGGCACCTTGAGGTAGTGGTTGAACGTGTGGTTCCACCCAGAGAGATTGTATTAAATGGTCTTGTGACCCGTTGACACATATGTGGATCAAATCCCACCTCCATGTCTTCCTAAAAAAATGTCTATTGGATGTAGCTTGGATGGTTGGGAGAAATAATGGTTATCGTCCCCACCCAAGTTCAATTCTCAGAGCTTGGATAAGCCCAAAAACCTGTAATAGACCAGGATTATTCAACTTGTCAAATCTCGCTAGCTCATTCGTTTAAGGTGTGGGTCTTGTTAAAAGTGTGGCCTGAGTTCAATCCCTTTAAGGGTGAGTTAGTTGGGAGGAGACACCTAAAAATTCCATCCATCATAAGGGTTGGTGTGGCCCAGGACGGGTGTGATCCTCGAGTGACTCTGATGGATTATATGCCCCTAGGTTGCGGTTATCATGTCTAATGGTGGAAATGCACTGGCCTCGAGTGACGGGAATTTCTTTCCAAATAAAAAAGTCAATAAAAATAAAAATAACCCATTCAAGAAAAATAGCATTCCATATTTGAAATTTCTAAAATTAAACTTTGACAAACCTAAAGAAGAATCACAAAACAAGATATATATAATATTCTCAACTTTGTCATTATTAAAATTAGACTTTGATGAGCCTTAAAAATCCACACAAGGTAGATATTAAAAGGGTCTTAAAAGAAAATCCACACAAGGTAGATATTAAAAGGGTCTTAAAAGAAAATCCACACAAGGTAGATATGAAAGGTATTATATTTGGCAACATTAAAATCCAAGATAGGTATTGTACTCATAACGAAAATCCATTTAGAAACATAATTCAATTATTAGCCTTGTTTCAATTTATTTTCAATGGAAAAAAAATCATAGCTTTATATTATAAAGCCATCTTGTTCAAAGACCACTAGGATTTACATGATCGAGTATGTGTATACTCAACTAATATCAACCAAATTAGTAATTCAAAAATATATGTTTACAACCCAAAATACTAGCCATTCATTGGCATAATTTTCAAAAGAAACCTCTGTTGTTTACATGGAAATAAAAACAACCAAAAAATAAAAAAGTGCAAACATAAACAACAAGATAAATGAATAAGAGTTCACTCAAACCCAGTGAAGAGGATACACCAAGAAGGCTTTCCCATTTCTCCATAGACCTAGCTGTAAGGAGAATACCAAGGTTGGATAGCTCATCCGCTGCATGGTTGCGCTCTTTGTATATGTGAAGATAGTTGATCTTGGTATGGAAATGAGCACTAATTATAGAGATATCCTTAGATTAAGGTAGCAAGTAAATGTTCCTAGGAGGATTCCCAATCTTTAGACAGTATAAAAAAAATTTGGAGTCACCAAAAATTTGTATGCACAGAATCTTGAAGGAGAGAGAAAGAGTCAATAAAAGTTTGACCAAGGGAAATTTGACATGGTTATTGGTAGATTCACCAAGCTTAGCAACAAAGTTATATGAGTGATCACTCGGAGTAAATAATAGACCACCAGCACCACCAATCCTAGACCATCCCTGTGCAGCACCATCCACATAATCCCAAGAGAAGGATTTATCAATAATTACTTTCGGCTTGATAAGATCGTCTTAAGGAAAAAGATGAAAATTCCAAAACATTTATTAACATAAACATGTGGTGGGGGAAGTGCAATATTCAAAATTGGATTTATTCCTTGATGGCACAACCCTTCCAGCAAAACCAGTCGACAGGGGTTCCCACTCTATGTATGCACACTCACCACGATCTCCTTGAGTACTAGCCCAGACAGGTTTTACCTTGCCCGGTAACACTCGCGAAGAGGATGAAGTCTCGCCCGAGATGTTCGAGGGAGAGCTGTCAGAACCAAGTTTCCGTAGAATAGATGAGGACTATGTGAATCGAAAATTCATCAACTAATATGACAGATATGAACATTTACTCAACCATTAACAGAACCATTCATCATTGCTCATAACTAGTTGCATCATTCATTCATAACGACAGTAGCATACTTATGCGCAAAAAAATCTAGAAAAATAACATCATTTAGAAGCAAAAAGCATCGCATCATAGATACATGTCACACATTCAATAATCATTAATCATTGGGCTACAGAAACAGTAAGAGAGAAAAAAGATAAAAGAAACAACAATTCATATCAACTATTGTCTTGTCATATTACTTCTATGCAACACTCCATAGATTCAGAACAATTCACAATTCACTCAGTTGCTCATATCTATGTCCGTCTCAGTCCTAGTATCAATATCCATAGTATGGTGTCTCTACATTTGCAATTCTACTTTTATTTATAGGCTTGCGCCTTTACATTCAGGGTCCACTTCTAACTAACTCTTAACCAATTCTTAACTAAATCTACAAAATAATGACCAATATCCATAAAATATGGTCCAAAGTATAAAAAGGTGACACAAAATATACAAGATATTCTATTCTCCGCTTGCGTGCCGATATTCCTCTTGCGTGGTATCTTTTGAGCTTGCACAACATCCATGATGTTTCGAAACTACTGTGTCCAAAACCCCTGACAATATCCCCCCAACACAATATTGTGGCTCTCCCTCGAGCCACGCTTAGCTGGAGATGGAATACTCATTGATCTTGGCTTTGAAATATGCAAACTACTGATTAATCTCTTTGACCTGCTCCTTAACCCATTCAGTAATATCCTAGCTAACCTTTAGATCATGGTTGGTAGGGTGCTCAACCATCTTTGCAAAGACATTTTTCTGAACTTCTTGTGCTACTTGGAGTGCAGAGACCTCTTTCACTGATAGCTGCGCTCCAATCTCCTAGAACTCGTTTAACTGTGTACTGCGCCATTGCTGCCTTTCTCTTGTGCTTGTGACTCGCTGTTGCAGCTTTTTTAGTTCCAGCGCCTTAGTGATCTGCATCGTGAATGGCATCGCTTTGAGCGACGTCTTCAGAGTTGCCAAATTCCCGTTCACTTCTTACAACTATGTAGTTAGTTTCTCTAGTTGTTCATCCTATACTATGCTACCCCAAATTTGCGTTGTGGCATCTGTGAATTTGTGGGAATCCTGCTCTAACTCATCAAGCTATGTTTCCATCTCTTCTATCTAGCCATTCCTTGTGAATATTTGTTCTAGTGGTGTGTAGGGGTGTATCAAAGTCTCCAAAGTGCTAGTTTCTCTCTGTAGCTGTACGATAACAACTCCAAGCTTCTTTGCTCTTGCTACCGCATCTAGCTCTATGGTTCTCTCCAAGACATGCTGATTGGAATCAACTACTACTGCTTCCAATTCAACTCAGCTATTCTTCATTTCCTTTATCTCATATATAATTTTCATCCTCAATTCCTCATGCACTCTTTTCATTACTTCTATCTCCTGTGCCTTGTCTTCTGTCAACTTTTCCTTGGCACGACGCAACTCCTATAACTCTCTTTGTATTGCTTCTTCTTTCTCATGCGACCGCAGGTACTGGTTGCTGATATCCTTATTCCTATCGACCAACTCCTGGTTGGAAACCTGCTCCATGGATACCAAAGTCTTGGTAGACATCCTGTTGATATCCAAGGCAATGTTCTGCAGCTGCTACAGGGAGGTATTCAAGTCCTCCTATCCGACATCAACCGCAGTTGGGAGAATTTGAACATTCCTGACCCGTGGATCAATGCTGATTGACGTGTAATCCTATGCAGCTGTGCTCTCTGGTACTCCTTTCAAAACAAAATTATAAAAAAATCCAATTTAGATCTTACCTCGACAAATCCTTGTTGTGTTTATTTCTTCATTTCCTTTGCGTCTGCATTAGTCACATCATTAACATCATTGAAAAATCGGTGTAGTTGTGCTTCCATTGCTGACATGGTGTTGTTTTTCGCAGCCTGCTCCATACGCCTCTTTGTTCTCATTTCCTAAAGTATGCACTGCACTTCTGGGTTAGTAGGTGTCTCTGTCGATGATTTATCTACAAATTTTTGGTCATCTTTGTGCACGAGATCCTCAGGTGCATTCTCCAGTTTTTCTGTTGAAACTTATTCTATAATGATTGGTTCTCACCACTCTACGGGCCAACCATTAATCACCACCTCCAACTATTCATCAGATACCTTGTACCTCATTGGTATCCATTTCTTGGTGGGGTCCTACCATGCGTGAACATAAACAGTGTGGGTTCCAATTGAAAAATACGTAATCCTCTGATACTTTTCCGTGGCTTCCTCCGTTAGTCATGGAACTTTTACCGCTACCTCCTGCAGCGCTTCCCAGCAGGTCCAAAATTGGATCGAGCAATCTACCATGCTCTCTGCTTCCTCAACCCACCATAAATTTTGATATCATGCACCCTTGCACACCTCTACTTCTTTAATGTCCATCCCTTGGGAATCCTCTAGTTCATCCAAGCTACTAGCGCAATCAAAATGAGGAGCCAATTGTATGTAAATTATCTGGAACCCTCCTATGGAGCCGCTGCATCCTCCACTAATTGGTTCATAAGAAAAAGGGACCAATTCATTTGTATGCCTTGTGCACACAACTCAGCAAATGCAATCACCTCAGAATTACATTGAACTAAGCAGTTCTTCCTTACAACTTTACTAGCCAAATCCTGGCACCAATACGGACCACCCGATCATTGATGCTATCAATATGGTATGCCCTCTCATTGTGCTCTAGAGAATAGTGCCTCTTTAGAGTCATTGCCAACTTTCTGTCATTGTCTTTGCCGCAGATATACTGTGAGGGGTCTGGCCCATCCTTGGATCAACTCCATCGTGACTTCAATCGACTCATCTAACCATAAATACCTACCATGGAAACACAGAAAAAAAATTTCACACTTGCATTTGCCTCAGTTGGCTGCCCAAAGTGTGGCATATTAATCAACTCGAGCAACCCAGATTTGTCCAGTCTACTCGCCCAGTTATGTAGAATGCGCTCTATCGGGGTACCATCTACTGATGCTATTGGTCGATACGTATCCTTCATGACATCCTCTAATGCAAGAAGGTTGTTGTATTTGTACCTCAGCTACAACAGTGTAGGCACAATATCAGAAGGGGATACCATCCCTTGTGGTATCTCTGATTCTTCATGGGCTTCTTGGCCTGCGCACCAAGCCGACTAGGAGGAATGTAGCCAAGGATGTCCTTGATAGACACCCCTCCTCTACCAGTAGATTCCACAACTCTAGGGCTCGACGGCCCCGTCTATGCTGTGTCTTCTCCTTGTGCCCTTGTGGCCGTTTTGGTCCATCGCTTCTGTGATGCTAGAGAAATTGGTTTCTATGCCTTCCTCTTCGACGATATAGCTTGCATGTTGGTGACTTATTCGTCCATTGCAGCTGGTCTGAGCAGTGAATCTTTCTCACTTGAAATATCAACGGTCTGCATTCCACACCATTTCCTCTCACAACTTAATAAGCTCACACCTTATATTGACTTATCAACTTTCTTCAGCTTTTCTCAAGAGCTCGCTCGACAACTCGGTAACTCTACACCTCAATGTAATTCAAATTTACACAATGGTGTCTTCCGACCGCATCAAGTGTCTTCTTGTAGCAGAAAATAACCTCATACTTCATCATTATGACATCAATTCTATCATTATGACCAAATAATTCATTAATTACCTGAATCTGCTGCCGATTCTGGCAACCCAAGAGATGGATCCACCATCATTACATGTCACTTCTACAAGCGTCATCGTTTAACTACTTTAACTGTCTTTATTTATTCCTGATGTCACTTCTACTCGTAGCACTGTGTCTATCACAACATCAACTCCTAATTGTGCTATTAAATCCTATTCCTGCGCAACCACCTCCTCTTGGCGTGCCCTCCATTCCTTCATCACTCTACTTGCTAATTTTTTTTCATCGCAATGCCTCACGCACCGTGCGGTTCTAGGCTCATCCTATAGGGACTCAACCTGCTACCATTTACTAGCTTTGGTAGTGTCACACTGTCTAACTATTGCAAGTGAACTGCACCTCCTGAGGTAGTGGAATTAACAAGATATGGACCTAACCAATGCATGTGTAACTTACCTAGTTGCTTCATGAACTTACTGTCATATAATAGTACCAGATCTCCTTGGTGAAACTGTTTATTCTTTATGTGGCAATCATGCCAAGCCTTTTGTTGATCCTTCTTGATGCGCTGATGGAACCCTACTGTAAAGTTGTCCTCTTCAAGTTGTACCAACTTCTCTACGCACTCCTCTAGTGCTACTTCATTATCTAGGCCTGTTGCAACTGCAATGCACAGACTGGGAACAATGTATTCCATAGGCATGACTACCTCTTGGCCATATACCAATTTGAATGATGTATTCCTCATCAACCTCTTGCAAGTGGTGCGATATTCCCACAACACTGCTAGAATATTCAAGTCCTAGTCATCGTGGTTAGCATTACATACCTTGGTAAGTGCATGCTCCAATATCTTGTTGAAAGCTTCTACTGTCCCATTCTCTTGTGGATGATATGGGGTACTTTTCTTGTGTTGTATTTGTAGTTCCTGTTTTAGTGCAATTACTGTACGGTTGATGAAGTGACTGCCTTTTTCGCTCATTAGTATCCTTGGAAATCCAAACCACGTCAGAATATTATCAAACAGGAATCTTGCTGATGTCGCAGAAGTGCAATCCACGACTGGTGCGGCCTCTGCCCACCTCATCAAATAGTTTGTCGCTTTGATTATGTATGACACCAGTTCTCTTCCTAGGTGGGTTGATTGGACCCACAAAATCCATGACCCATTTATCAAAAGGCTACAAAGTTACTTGCTGTACCAGTGGCATCTCATCGAACTGTGAGGGTTTTCTAGTGCGCTGCAGACATTACAAGTCCTTGCATAATCCGTCACATCATTATGCAGAGTGATCCACTAGAGCCCTATGCGAAGAACCTTCCTTGCATTAGCGCGACCTCCATAGTGTCCACCGATGACCCTTGAATGTGATTCCACCAAAATCTTCCCTTGCTCATGCGGTAGGACACAACATTGCAAAATCATGTGTGGTCCAAGTTTGTATAGCTTCCTAGAAATCGACTGGAAATATGAATTCTTGACTACCAACTGCTTCTTTAGGCTTGTTGAGAAATATTATGGCACGACTCCTGCTGCCAAAAACTAGATTATTTGGTCATAGTAATCATCTGCCATGTCAACTCTGAATAACTACACATCAGGAAATCATTCTTCAATATTTGTAGGTTCCTCACCCATCTCAATTCAGGACAAATGATCAGCGTCAGCTTTCAAGCGACTCGGCTTCAAAATATCTCACAGACCTTCCCCCCCAACATAGGCTTATTGACTATGTACTTCAAAGCAGAATGGTCTGTAAACATCTTGAAATTATTAGAATAGTAGAGTCAAGCTAAACTAGTTAACCTATCTAAGAAACCAACAACATATCATAAAAGATAAGAACAGGAAAAAAAAAGGACAAGAGAACATTGATATACGTGGTTCACCCTAATGGGTTACATCCACGGTAAGGTAGTCTTCTATTATCTCTAAAATTTCTTCTCCAATCTTTTAAGAGAGCAAAGCACAAATACCCCAAAGAATATAGATGATGTACAACACTGTCACAATAGTACCACTACTACATCAAGAATACATAATATGTAGAGACTCACTTGACCCTACTATATACTAAGAGATGGGGAGGAATTGCTATCACATATTGCATGTGGGATAATATAATTCTCCAAAATAACATCTCTTAATACAATACCATGGACAAATACTCTACACAAGTAAATACACCACCATATAACCATGGGTTAAATGTATTACTCTTTTACATAAGATTGTAGACAACTTCCGACATAATACAAAGAAATTATTACCTTCCAAGCAATATAATATATTCCAACACTCCCCCTTAATAATGGTTGGGAGAAGGGCCCGCACTAACACTAAGTAAGGAAGGAGTCATTACTGCCCCCCTTGATGACAACTTCCAAAAGAACCAAAGCTGAAAAAGAAGAACACTTTGACTGATGGAATTTGATGATGAACAACTGCTTCTCACTGAATCATGAAAATGCACACGAACCAGGTTGTATGATGAAAGACCCAACAATAAAATGCCAAGAACATGTGATATAATCCAATCACAAGATGCCCAGATCACCATAAGAATCATCACAACCATACATGATAGCGGAAGAACTCTGATATAAAATCCACACCACTAAAATCCAACCTTCTAACTATTGCATCCCTCCTATTTATACTATTTTACATGACCCCGCAGGGCCGACTGCATACCGGCAGTCAGTTAACTGTCACCATCAGCTGCCCCTCAGGCTATAGCTATGGTGATCATGACTTGAAATGAGGAACTATCGGCATGAATTACAAATATCCCCTCATATGTGCATAGCTGCAGGATTACGCCATCATAAATGACCATGATCTGGATTTTGCACCTGTCGCATTAGAGGAAATTTCAACTCAAAATGGGCCTCCTAAGGAAAATTAATAAAATTATAGTTAAAATAATAAAATAATATTTATTAATTTTGGAGGAAGAAAATAAAAAACTACTTTTTGTTTGTATTTTCGACATATCTCCCTATGTTTTTACTCAAATTTCCGATTGAAATTTGAGTAAAAACACAAGGAGATATGTCAAAAATATGAACAAAAAAAGTAGTTTTTTTTATGATACCTATCCCCAAATTTATACAAAAAATGTTTAAGATCTGCTCCCTTTTTGAATTTTAAATAATTTTGATTGGCTAATACATGATGACATGGAATTTGTATTACTTTTGGAAGGCCCATTTTAAATTGAAATTTCCTCTAATGCTTTCGGGCCATTATCATTTGTGCATTTCTGCGCTTGCCTTTCCTTCGCCGCGCACCTCTCTATTCTACACGCGTGGGTCCTTTGCTTCCCTCACAATATTCCTTTTTTCTATCGCGTGCATGGTGCATCTTCTTTTTTTGCACATGAGCTTATTCCTTGTGCTTCTTTCCCAGGCCAACAGGCCCCCAACACTCACATGTGGCTCGTCCCGAGCCACGAAGCAAGAGACATATGAGGAGGCGCGATCTGCACAACACCTTTTGCAATATATATATATATATATATTTTCTGAGGCTTGGGGTTATACAATTTCTTCTTCCGCCTCTCTTGAAAAATCTATGTCCATAGGTTTTTCCTGTGTATGGTCTGGGCCTTCTTGATGGCATTCTTCTTGCTCCACTTCATCCTCCTGCCCGCCTTTGTATTCCTTTTCCTCATCATCTCTTTTCTCTTCCTTTCTTTCTTCTACATTCACAGTCTTGGTTGCACCTTTCGGCGTAGGCTGTTTTGCACTTCTAACCTTCTGTTGGAATTGGGCCAAAATGGGAGTAATTCGTTCTATCTCCCGACAAGCTTCATCTACCTACTGCTCGAGCTCTTGCACTCTGTCATTGCTAGGGTGTTCTAATGAGGTATTGGCAAGTGCCTGAGTGAACTCGTGTATTCGTTGATGGACAGGGTGAATTAACCCTATCACCCTTTTAGCTTTGGCCTGATGTTCAGCCGTCTCCTTGTTACACATGATTTCCTGGTCACGCAGAGCTCTTGCCTTGTCCAAGAGCTGCTTAAGCTCAATACCTTTGGCAATTTTTTCCTTATTTGGAAACTTCTTAATCTCCACCTTTACTACCGATATCTGTAGGTCTACTTACAGCACTTGCTCGGCAAGATTTTCTACAGTCTCATCGTCAATGAGTTGTTCCCATGCCATGAAAATTGATTCCATTATTTCTACGCAGATGTTCTTGGCTTCCCTAACCCGGGTAACATCTTGATTTGTCGATTGTTTCCTTTGCTGCAACACTTCAGGGGGCGTGCTCGACTGCTGGTTGGTTCTCCTTTCCCGAACCTGTTTCTTTAAGTCTACGGCTAGTTTGGATAACCGTCTTAGTTGGCGCACAGGATCTGCTTTAGCTTCATCCTCCTCATCTGACAGCTCGATGACTGCCTCCTTGATAGCTTGTTCCAGTGATTCCTGTTTCTGGGTTTGGGCTGCGAAGTCTTCCCATTGGTGGTTGATTATTTGCTTGCGCTCCCTTGCTTTCCTGGTTTCCTTTGCTGCTTGATATGAAACTGCATTTTCCTGGATTCTGATCTCTATGGTAGCGACATGTTGAATTGAATATATCTGGGGCAAGGTGAGCTTGGAGAAATCTAGAATTAACGTGTCCAAGCTATGGACATCTGCCTCTTGCTCTACATCTTTTGTAGAAAATTCCCGTGCGGGCATTTCTATTCTTAATGGAGGGAGAAGCACTGGCGTTTCCAGAGTGTCTGCTGAGTTGAAACCATAGGTTTCAGCCTACATGGTGTCACGCACTTCTGCAACAGTATCAGCTAGTCGGTTAACTTTTGTAGCTATGGAAGCCATCTAGTTGGTTTTCTTGCTTGCGAGGTTACCCAAATATTTCTCGGCTACTTCGGTGATCGCCTCAGTGAGAAGGGTCAAGTCCTCATCTGGTGTGCCTATTACTTGGGATTAGTTATAATTTTGCTTCTTCCTATGCTGGATTCCCAAGATGTCTTCTTCTTCCTCCATAGGCTTCTTTCCCTTCCTCTTTTTGGTTCTTTCAGCGCTCACCTCCTCTTTGGTAGGGGGTCATTGGCACTGGTATTAGGTGGGTCTTGGTCTTCTTCTTCATTTTCTTGGGAGTCATATTGATGCTCTTGGGTATCGGTATTGGTGTGGGCCTGTGGTGGGTTCCCTTGTGGACCCCCTTGCGACGCTTGATGCGTTGTAGGTACCTGATGCTGGCTAACCCATTCCTTAGGATAGTATTTGATCTCTCGTTCGATATCGGTGTCCCTAAGGATAAAGAAATATGCAAGCATTTGATTCTTAGGTCCATGGCACGGTTGCATGATGTTGTTATGTAGCCCTATGTGGAAGTGAATGAATGGATACTTGGCCACTGTTGCAAGTCTCAATCGATATTGCTTGTGCACAATCTTCTTGAGCCTTTCTACTTGTAGAAAGAATGTAATTCTGGCATCGGTCTTGTGCCTATTGGTCTTGCGGTCCCAGATATTTTAGTATGGCATGCCAAGGAGCTCTATTAGGATATCCATGGATTGATAATCTAGTGGTGGAGCCCATACCACAAATGATATTAGAATTAAAATCCACAAGAAGTGAAACTTCACCATGGGCTATTCCTATGCTTTGCATGCATCGTCCATCAGTTCGTTTAGGAGGAACTGGGACTAGTTAATGTGCAGTCCTTGTGCACACTTTTCAGCTAGCTCTACTATTGTGGTGGGGCACTCATTAGGCCTCATCTTGCGCAAAACCTTACTGCACAAGATTTTTGCTACAACTTTTATAGCACTGTCAAAGATGGAGCTAAGGAGGAATCCCTTTCCACCACGGAGAAGATGGTACTTGGTCTTCATGTAATTTTTGTCTATCTTTTCCCCCTCATTATGTAGGTATGGGACCAGGTCGAGTCCTTGCCACGAAAGACCTGTAATGACCGAGATCAGGTCCACCATTACCTCATACGGTTTGTTTAGTGAGAGGTAGCCTCCATGGAAGCATATCAACAACTGCTTGACATACATTCTGACCAGGCCAGAGCGGCCGAAATGGGGCATAAGGAGCAGGTTTAAGATACCTGACTACTCCAATTCACACGCATACTACATTGCAGAGACAATGGCTTCATTTGGTGGTATAGCGGTCTTGATGACCATGAATTGATCTATGGACATTTCTTGTTTCCTGGTGTTGTAGTCCATTTTGTTTTTTTGGGTGCCCTAACCTCACGGGGCTATGGTGTAGTCATCGTGGTATGGTTTTAATCAGCTTCCATTGATCATACCCACAACTAGTGTTCCATCCAGCTTATGTAGTTTTACCGCACCTGCTTCAGTAATGTGCGCAACCACGTATGGCCCTAGTCAATGTGTTTTGAGCTTACCTGGGTGGTTAAGAAACTTGCTGTCATACATAAGAATGAGTCCACTGACCATGAAATCCTTTGTCCTGATGTGGCGGTCATGCCATGATTTTTGCCACTGTTTTTCTACGTTTTGATGGAAGCCCATAATGAAGTGTTCTTCCTCCAATTGAATCAAATGTGCTAGTCTTTCCTCTATGGCATCGGTGTCTTTCATCTCTGTGAGTACAACGATTCGCAATCTTGGCACAATGTACTCAGTAGGAACAACTGCTTCTTGTCCATAGACTAAACATAAAGGAGTGTATCTAGTCAGTCATTTGCATGTTGTTCTGTAGGCGCATAATATTGTTGAGACTTTCTAGTCCCTGTCATCTCTACACACATTATAGGCCTTAGTCAAAGCATTCTATAGTGTCTTGTTTAAGGCCTCCACATTTCCATTTGCTTGAGGATGGTATGATGTTGTCTTCTTCTGCAGGATTTGGAATTATGCAGTCAGTTCAATAATTATCTTATTTACAAAATGCGTACCTTGGTTGTTGATAAGGATCTTTAGGAAACCAAACCTTGTGACGAAATTTTCAAAAAGAAACTTTGCAGCTGTTGTGGCGGTGCAATCTTTCACAGGTGCTGCTTATGGCCATCTTGTTAAGTAATCCGTAGCGGTTATAATATAGCACGCACTAGTCTTTTTCCCTGGCGGACTGATAGGGACGACAAAATCCACTGCCCATTTATCAAAGGCCTATAGTGTAATTTGTGGCATAAGTGGCATTTTATCACGTTGTGATGGTTTCCCTGTTCTTTGAAATTTATCACAATTGTGATAGTATTTTCTTGTATCCATATGTACAGTTGGCCACCAGAGTCCAGCTTGCAAAATCTTGCAAACCATTTCTTTCCTGACATAGTGTCTTCCTGAAACACCCGCATGCGCCTCGGCCATTACCCATTTTTGTTCGTGATCAAAGACACATTTGCATAGTATTTCATCTGGTTCCAACTGATACAGTTGTCCCATGATTAGAGTGTAGTTTGAGGCCTTGAAAACTAGTTGTTTCTTCTGCTATGTTAAATAACCTTCAGGTGCATAGCTTGTATTCAATAAGTGTATAATAACATCAAATTATTTGTCGACAACATCAATAGTAAATAGCCATGCCTCCAGTAGATTATCCTCTAGAATAGTGGTTTCCTCCCCACTTTCAATGCGCGACAAGTGATCGGGCCCAACGTTTAGTTAGCCTGGATTCACAATGACTTCAAAGTCAAATTCTTGGAATAGGAGGAGCCACCGAAAAATTCCCCCCCCCCAAAAAAAAACTGGATTATTGACCAAGTACTTCAGCGCAGAATGATCAATGAACATTTTGAAGTGTCCACCCAATAGATAGTGTCTAAAATTTTGTAGTGTGTAGACCATGGCAAGCCCTTCTCTTTCAGTGGTGGTGTAGTTTTTTTTCTGCTGTTGATAGTTTCTTGCTTGCAAATGCAATTGGGTGGTCAATTGCACCCTCTCCTGGTTGGGTTAATACTATCCCGGGGCAATTGATGATGCATCAACATGTACATGGAACTCATTTTCCCAATCTAGGAATATTAATATTGGTCCAGTAGCCATTTTCTTCTTTAGCTTATCCAGACTTTCCTGGCAGTCTTCGTTCCACTCGAATTTGGCATCCTTCTTCAATAGTTTCTCAATTGGGGAGGTTATCTCCACGTATCCTCTGATAATTTTTAGATAATATCCAGTATTCCCCAGTGTGGATCTGAGTTGTGTGACCGATGTAGGCAAAGGCAAGTCCAAAATAATTGCCACTTTTACGGGATCGACCAAGATCCCGTCGCGGCATACCACATGGCCTAGCAGTACACCAAATGGTGCACAAAATATACATTTTCTCAAATTCAATGCATTTGACACCAACGACACCTTTCCAGCATCATGCGCAGATTCTCAATATGGTCTCTTACTAGACAAATACCGTCCAATTATCAAAATATACTTCAAGAAACTTATGAATGAAATCTTTAAAAGAAGAAACTACTATTCTAGAAAAGATAGCAGGGACGTTTTTAAGGTCAAAGGGAATTACTGTGTATTGGTAGCATCCCCATTCTCTTACAAAGGTTGTTGTGTGGCGGTCCTCTTGTGCAATTCTGACTTGATGGTAGCCCAAGAATCCGTCTGTGAATGAGTACATTTCTTATCTGCCAATGCTTTCCAAGACTTCATCTGTAAAAGGTGTTGGGAATGGATCATGTAAGTAGGCATCGTTTAGCTTCCTAAGGTCGACACAAATTCTAACCTCGCCTGTCGCCTTTTTATCCTAGATCACTATAGGGCTTATCCACTCTGATTCTTCAAGAGGTTCAATGATTCCTGCTTCCAGCATGCACTTGAGTTCTTCTTTCACTTTTTATTTATAGCATGGATTTAGTCTGTAGGGGCACTGTTTTATCGATCTTGCATTGGGTTTGAGTGGAATTTTCATTTCACCCAAATCTCCAACTATTCCCTTCATTTCCTTGAATTTCGTCGGGAATAGGTCTTGGAACTCATGTAATAGATCAATGATTTTGGCTACTCTCTCTTCGTCCCAATAATCTCCAATGTTGGCAAATTTATGATTGTCCTCCGATGTAATGTTAACTTTCTTGATATTTAGTGGCTTGATGAACCGCTCATTGGAAATGTCGCTTCCTTCTACTTCGCACGATCCTTCCGACTCCAGAATATTGATTATAGTTGGATCATCCTTTGGGTCTCTGAAAAGGTTATAGAAGGTCATCCAGTGTTGAACTGTCTCACAACACGGGTTGGAATGCGCAATGCAAGGTTGAGAATATGCAACCTCCAGTAGGATCTCAATGAATATCTTCTCCTTAATAGTCTTCAGTGCAATATCAACTGTTGGTTGCTTGTCTATGAACTGGAATGTGTATGTGAAATTTTGTGCAACCTTTTCCCATTCTTTTGTTTCTTGGTGCAGTTCCATTGATGTGTACCAGCCTTTGGGTGCCACCTCAAGAGTATGGATGAAGTGGTGGACCCATTCCTGGTGCAGGTAGTTTGAGAATGCTGCGGAACACTACTCCAAGTGTTCGGTAGGGTCTGATAATCTGGTATACCTTTGTGCCATAGTTGCGGCTTCCTCTCCCAGCCATACTTTTAGCAGTCGTCTACACTACAACCATTCAGTTGTTGAGATTTTTTGTGTACCCAACCATCGTGTGGGCATAGATTTTAGGGAAAAATCCAGTGCAGATAGTCACTGTGGCTCTGTTACTAATTCTTCAAACTCGGTCAAGAATGTTTCTAGGTTAGGCAGTCCTTCATATGTGGGTAGTGGCTATGAATGAGTTCCCACTCGCCAAACAAACTTAGTTATCCGGGCACATGTCCTCATGGAAACTTCATGTAATCGGTTCTACCAGTTCTCAAGTGCCTCCCCTGAGTCTGATGTACATGAACTAGAGCGTCTCCAGCTCAGGTTACCATCTGTAGTAGGATTGATGTAGTGCTCCTTAAGGGTAATGACATTAGATGTTGTTGAGGTGATCACCTTTCCCTTCGCTGAACACCGGTTCAACATATCTATTTCCTTCTAGTGGGTCGAGGGGCGCAGCCACCCTCATCTCATCATCCTCAAATGATAGGGTCCTTCTTTTGAAGTTTATGATAGTTTGATTTTCCATTTCCCAATCAATTCCAAACAGCGCGGGATAGGGGTTAGTATCATCTACTATATTGATGACCTCGAAGTCTGCAAAAGTGCACAATCCTTCAATATCCACTTGGACCTGACTCAGTCTACCAACAGGCAGGACCTTTGCCTGATTAGAAAGTCTTAGTTGAAATGGGGACCATTCTAGGGGTGGTTTTCCCATTATTTCCCATGTTTGGCGCGTTAGAATGTTAACATTGGATCCCAGGTCAAGGATGATATAGTCCATGTCATAATCACCAATTTGTGCTGACAACTTGAGCTCATGTCTCATTTTGAAATTCGTCTTGACACTATTAACCTTCTTTACTAGTGGGTCTTTCTCTGGAAGTGTTTCGATAAGCGCGCCCAATTCTGCAAGGGCATCCTTGTCTTGAATTAGCGCAAAACAAATTTATAGGAATGGTTTGAGCTTACTAACCTTATCTTCACTTTTGTTCACATCATGTTGTTCGAATATATTTTGGAATCTTTCGAGAATATCTTTTACTTGGCTTGAGGTGGATATTTGTTCTGTTCCTATGAACTCTGGGCATACGTCCATGAATATCCGCTTCTATTCTTGGACACTAAGCAGTGCCTTCTTTTGCACGACAGGTTGTACCTATGGTTGCGCTTGGGTCGTAGGTTCTGTCTGCGTAGCTTGGTATGCACATATCGCATCACCTCCCCTTGTTACCACTTCTACATTTGGTTCTCATGGTTCGATGATTATCATCTATATGTTGACATTAGCATTCGGGTTGGGATCATTTGACACAGGATTTGGTGCAGGGTTTGGTGCTGGGTTAGCTGCTTCAACCGTTCGGGCTTGCCATCAAGTGATGAGTTGTGGATATTGCTCCACATTGTGCTCTCGTTTGCAATATGAGAAAGTATTTGTAGGTTCAGGGCAGTCCCTAGCATAATGGCCTGGAACTCCACAATTGTAGCATACCACTGGCCCTCTCCCTTGGCCAAATCCTCCTCCTCCTCAGCCCCTATAATTGCCAATCCCCCTTAGCTGAATTTGAGGTGGTTGCAATAGGTATTACAGTTGCTGGTATTACTATTGGTACAAGTTATACGGGGCTGTATTCTAAAATTGTGGTGCCATCTGAAACTGTTGTGCAGGTGGAAGCTGAGGTGCATCCCGGAACTGAGGCACAGCCCGAAGCTAAGGTGCAGCCTATTCAATCTTTATTTTCTCCTCAATATTCATTAGATAGGCATCTATCATTTTCTATCTTAGAAGTTGGTAGGCCCTACAATTTTTTTCATCATGGCCTACAGATCTACAAAATTTACAATATAGATTAGCTGGGGTACATACCTTCTTCTATAGGAACATGCAATCTACGTCATGGTGTCCTCTTGTCTGGCATATGGTGCACCAAGGCATCCCCTGGGTACTCAATGGATTCGACGTGCCGGAAGAGATGTAGTTCATGTAAGCTGGATAGTCATCTTTGCTATGTCCATTGGTCCTGCATCATGTACACTAGAGGTCTTCCTGCACCTCCTTTCCCCTTTTTATGTCTTGGAGTTGAATTATCAAATTAGCCAATTGCGACTAAATCTGTATCATTCCTGCGGTGCCACCTCCAATAGGTGAGGCCTCTAGCTTCATCGCCAACTCCTGTGCCTTCATTTGCATCATGATATTTTGTTGCATGAGTGGTCCTCTAATGTGTGGCAACATCGCATCAATAAACCACTCTTTATGATACACGTTCGACATCTAGAAGCTAACTTTGGCCATCGGTGTTTTGAACTGCTGATCAAATTACCATACTATCTCTGTCGAAGCTTGCTTAATCTCCTTGATCTTGGTAATATATTGGGACTCATATTGGGGCTTTCTGAACTCTGAGATCATTGCTTGTTGAATATCCTCAAGAGTCTTTTGCGGTGTTCCAGTTGGTGTAGTACAAAAATTCAAGAACCAATCTAATGCACGACCCCTCAAGGTCATAATCATCTATTCCTTATTTATATCTACATTATGGAATAAACATACCATCCACATAGATTCACAGAGGAACCAATGCTTCTTTGGGTCCTTCGTTCCATTCCCACTGAATGTGGGAAATCTAACGTCTATTCCCGCCATTAGTGTGGAGCTAGGATTGTTCACTGGATTCCCTGGATTTACTGGATTTACTCAGATCACTGATGGGATTCCTTGCTCACTAGTATCGACACTACGAATACTAGTGTTCATAAGCTATTAAGGTGAGGGACTCCTAGGTCTCGCTTTAGGTGATCTTCCTAGACTATCATAGTCACGTCCTATCCTTAGCGTCTCTGTAGACTCTTTCAATTCCGCTCTCTCAAAAATTGGACTATACTCCTCCTCTTCATCACAGGACCCTTCATTTAGGTGTGACTCCCATCCATATTCACCTTCCTTGGGCAGGCTATAAGACCCCCTGCCTCTTGCTACCTTCCTCCTCTTTCCTGACTGAAACCTCCTTCCACTTCTTAAGAATCCAACGTCCAGCACGTCTTTCGAGTTTCCTTGGAACATTTCTCCTTACTACCTTCCATGTTATTCCTAAATTCTACACAACATATCTCCTTCACAGACCGTGTGACTCAATCGCTGAGACTGGTTACCTCATGACCCAAATGGTCGCTCCACTCAACAGTCTCCCTTCTTTGGAAATTTGTCCACTTAGTTGCCAATCTTAAAAACCATTCATGCAGTAAATTTGGGAAATCAGCAAAGAATATCTCATGAATATCAAAGTATATATATTCATCTATCCATTTCTCTACGCTCAACCAGGTCCCTTCTCTCTCTTCTTGCGTGAATGCCAGTGTTTAGAATCCAGTCATTCTTCTATCTCCTTCTTCGTCGGGTGCCACAACATTTCCCTTGATTTGATAAATAAGGTCCTGGAAACAAAACCATTTGTTGGCCACTTTTCCTAAATCGTGTGACCCAGGATTTGCACATCCCATTAACCCAACAAATACCTGAGATACCGGTCCGACAGAGCAAGCCCCGTCAGAAACACTTGCGAAGCAGGCGTAGTCTCACCCGAGATATCTCTTCGATGGGTAACCATTGAAACCATGTTTCTATGATTGTTGAGGGATTATATTCCTTTTGGCTTGCAACCAAGGAGCTCAATGAAGGAAACAAGATGGCTGGATAGAGGAGTCAGTCTTGTGCGACTGAGCACAAATACATGTCATCGCCCACAACTTGTCCTTACTCTCCACCTCACAACTGGTGGAACTTGTGTGGCGCAACTGACTCATACCAATAGATAAACGATGACTTATGTCACGAATTAAGACAGAAGAATATAGGCTAACATATAGGTAGGTTCCAATGATGCTTCCCTATCATTCATCTACTACTTCCATTATTACATCAGTCCATTAAAAAATACTCAACATTATACAAAAAGAAAATAACAATCATTCACATAAACATTCACAACATTGATCATTCATTCAAACATGAGAGATAACGTGGAAACCCATTTGGGAAAAACCACCAAGGTGCTCTTCATCTGGCATGAGAAAAGGATACAGCACCTTGCAGTCTGCAAGATGCAAATTGATCTTAAGATATGTCTTTAAGACTCAGACTTATGTTTCTCATGCTCTCTGGTTTGCTCTTATACCCTACATCTACTCCTAGCGGTCTGCACACAAAGCATCCAGACCCACAGCTCAACAGCCTCCTATCACCGCTAGGCTCTTCTTGAGCCTTCTCTTCTTCTAATCTCTACAACCTTACAACAAAAATGGCACCCTTCACCATGGATTACCACTAATTGACCAAAAAATGTTGGAAAAATGACCTAAACATAACCACACTCAATAATAAGAAACTAAAATCCAAACTTCTAACTATTTCATCCCTCCTATTTATACTGTTTTACATGACCCCACAGGGCCGATTGCATATCGACAGTCAGTTAACTGTCACCATCAGCCTTTCCTCAGGCTACTGTTGTGGTGATCATGACTTGACACGAGGCACTATCGGCCTGAATTACAAATATCCCCTCATACGTGCGTAGCTACAGGATTATGCTGTAAAAATGGCCATGATCTAGATTATGTACCTGTCGCTTTTTGGCCGTTATCATTTGCGCGCTTCTGCGCTTGCCTTTCCTTCACCGCGCACCTCTCTATTCTGCCTGCGCGGGTCCTTTGCTTCCTTGGCGATCTTCCTTTATTTCTATCGCATGTGTGGTGCATCTGCTTTTCTCATGCGTGAGCTTCTTCCTTGTGCTCCTTTCCCAGGCCAACAATTATTCACGGTTATTAAACTTTTCAAACTAGTTATGAGGCACAACATCCATATGGTAACTTTCCATGAATTTGCTGGAGAAATGGTATTAATATCTCAATTTTGACTAATGAAAAGTAGATTGAATGTTTCAGATAATTACATGACATATAAATAACATAAAAAATATTCCAATGGCTTCCCCAATATCATAAAAATCATAGAAATTCCTTCATACAAATATGATATATAACTCTTTCAAAGTGGAAGCCAAATACATGAAAACTAGTCATTCAAGAGCATGGTAATGCAATCCTTTCACACTGGAGTTTCTTGTATTTCAGGATATAGAGAATATGGTCATGAAATTACAGATTCATACTTAATTTATGGATTCCCCGTCATCATCAAACTCAGATAAAATTCCTTATACAAATCTGATATACAACTCTTTTAAAATGGAATCCAAATACATGAAAACTAGTCATTCAAGAACATGGGAATGCAAGCCTTTCACACATGGATTTCTGATATGTAGACTTAAAGATAATATGTACATAAGAGTACAGAGACATATATCATATACCCAATATTTGGCATCAAATAGACTCAGCAAAGTGCAAGCACCACTCCAACAAGTACACCATCAACATGAGAGTGTGGGGGAATGGAGAAGAAGGAATGAGAGAAGGGGGAGATAGAGAAGTATCTAACTATATGAGACTCCAAAATGAAACTAAAAAAAATCATTTATATCCAAATGAGAGGTCTGAATGGCCTCTCCATCAACCAACTTGGAAAGGAATCCAACTCCCTCAACATTGGTTCATAAGTAGGGAGAGTGAACACTCACCGTGCAATAGACAAGCAAAATATCTCCCAAATTCCAAAAGAAAATTAAAAAATGATGAAAATATCTTATCCATCCTCATGAAATCATTTTATTAACTTCATGAAGCATTCTAAGGTTTAATTTTCCTCCATGGGATTCCTCAAACTCATCTTAGTGGTTTAGTAACTCCTATGACACTTGTCCTGTTCTTCATGCTCCAATTCTTTCCCCAATTCAAATGGTTGCCTCTAACTCCCAAATTCACCCTATTGGTGGCCATTTTTATCCCTGTCATGTCATATTTTTCATAGGTATTCAATCATGTCTGAATTTGTCATACTTGTCATATAATCTCTCATCATTTGTTGTCATAGTGTGCATGGAATCTCCGTCCAAGTGGCACAAATTGTCTTCTAGTCTCTTCCTTTTCCATGGGAGTTACTCTACTTTAATAATTAGAACTACTTGGCTCATTATATTCTATTTTACACCACATCACCCTCCAATAAAGTTACATTCCCCATGGAATCGAATTTGGATGAAGATCATGCCAAGTGTCTTGGGAATGTAGTCACCCAAAGGCTCCAGAAGCTTCCAAGTGTCTTCATGAACCCATACCACCTTATTTTATTATAATTTATCATTTATGTGACCAATTTAAATGTGAATATTTTAAACTAAATTTCTTTTGGGTCCCATATCCCCTTATGAAAAAATTTATGTCTCCATCTCAACCTAGGGAACTAGTAGGTTGGTGAAACATTATTTGCAAGTAGTCTTATTTGGATGGTGATATGGTAGTTCTCCCCACCAAATATTTCTTGTCCTTCGTAAATTCCAAGTTTGGATGCTGCAATTTTTTTTCATCCTCCCAAATGGCATATTCACTTGGTACTCCTTCCATTGCACCAAGTGCTCTCTTATGGTTCAACTCCTTAATTTTCTTTAGTTGCAATTTGAGTAGTGGCACTCATGTATTGCAATTTTGTTTTCCCAAAATCAAATATATGTGGATTTTTCATATTGATATCTCTTGTGACATCACCACTAAACACCAAAATATCAATTAATTCCATCAAAACAAAATTTTCACAAATAATCTTTACCTCCATATTTTGGAAACCTTTTCTGAATTGTTAACCCCTTTTTGCTCACTGTATAATTCTTTGAAGTTTTACTGAGTTACAAAACTTTGAGTATTTAAGATATTAATGAAATTTTAGAGAGGAAACAACATGCTTGCTTCTGCACTACTATGATTACAATCACCTTCTCAAGTGGTGACCCAACCTCCCATATTACGTGATGCCCCCAAAATTGAAACCAAGCAATACTAGGATCCCATTGGTTGTATTGCACCCTTCCAAACATCATTATTACAAAATATAGATAATCTAAGTACATAACAACATCATACAAATGTACATCAATAAGGTACCTCATCAAATAATCATGAAAGTGCTTGTACATCCAAGTAAGGAGATGATCACATGGCCCATACACACAAGCATCTTATATTATATCAAATATTCTCCAATGACATAGGTGAGGATTCCATGTCCCATAATGCTGCTCCAAATAATGTAATATGTGCAAAAATAATCAACCATGTGTTCTTTCATCCAAGGAATGAATGAAGAACCTCCACTAAAATCTAAACCAAATAAGGAGCAAGGATAATAGAAATATTTCAAGTTGCTAAACGAAGTCTCATCAATACACCCATGGATATGTATATGATCAAGAAATAACAAATGATGTTTCTGCCAATAATAATGTGCTTCAATCATATATCTCTTCACCCAAGTGTTGGATGAAATTCCTCCAACATTAAATGGACTAAGCAAGGAGAAAGGAAATTCATGAGTCTTCAAGTGACTCAAGTGAACATCATAGGTGCACCCATGTAGATGTGTATCATCATAATTTAACAAAGGATGCTGATGAAAATGTAAGGAATATGGTGCTCTAATTATTCCATCATCAAAAGGATAGATATAAGTTTTATATTCCTCATGTGGCACCATAAAAAAGAAACCTTTCACCCAATTTTCATCTCCAATTGATGTGGCTGAAAATGAAGTAGGGAGTGAAGTACTGTGAACCAAACTTACCTATTCGCAATTCTTACCCATCAAAATTTTGATTGCATCTTCTCCATAATTGGTTTGTACAGTTGTGGTGAGATCATGTGCCTCCTCCAAGTCTCTGCAACTCTCACCAAGAGGAAACTCCTAATTATTTTGAACAAGAACATGTGTTTGGTTTCCTTCTTGTTTGAATGTAGCCTCTTCAAGAACCTGCATATCAACATGTACCTCATTTTACAACATAACATGAGGTCCCTAATTTTTAACATAAACCCTTTAAGCCATTGAATGCCTGTTTGATATGTAGGAGGGTGTAAAGGACCCTTGCAACCTCTCTTGAAGTTGCTCAATCTGCACCATAGATTTTTGGAGTGGATTTTGGGTGGAATCAAACTATTTTGAGAGATTTTAGTTATCTTATACATTATTCAATATTAGTCCCTAATACAAACCAAAAATATCCATTAAATAATCTCTATCAGAAAGCAAGTTCAAAAAATTACATTTGATGTTGGATATTTCCTTCTGAATTTTCTTGATGTCCTCCATGGAATATTTCTCCTCCATGCTCCAAAACATTTTTTGAGACAAAATAATGTGTGTGATGGAGAGTAATTAGGGCCTATTGAATCTTATTTTCATCCATCCTCAATGACCCTTAAATAAACATAGGTTCTTTTTGAGGAACCTCTTCTTCTTTCTTTTTGATTTGATCATCTTGTAGAAGCTCAAGAGGTTCTGTGGAAGTTGATCTTGGTTCTTCATTACCTACTACAAGGTATTCATCTCCATGCTAATGAGAAATTTGTCTTGCAACAACATCTTCAAAATTGGTCGCTATGGCACTAACATAGAGGTGTGAGCACCCATCAATAGTTACTCCTTCACAATTCAAGCATCCATCAATATATGCTCTTTGGTCCATGTCCACAATAGAATGTGTCTTGGAATGATATTCAATAGTTTCAAGGGACTCTTCTTCATTATCATGTGATGTTTCTTCATATTTTTAGAGTCGCTTGGGAGGGAATTTACATCCTCTTGATGTAATTATTCTTTTGCTTCACCACCCACAGAACTAGGTGGCTCCTTGGTCTTCTCCATTAAAGCAATATATGATTGATATTGTTGAGGTAGAGTTGTACATGTTTCTCTAAAGATTTATAATTAATTCATATCAGCAGATAATGGTGGTTTGTAACATACATATTTAATTATTTTATACCACTCATCAGATTCTTCCTTCATTCCATAAGGAGTGTCAAATTTCTCTTGATGATGGGAACTACTACTACCCCCTGTTTCCAGCTTACCCCTAAGTTGGCTAGCCATCAATTCAAACCCTTGCATAAGTTGTTTGGTAATATTATCAAAATAAAACTTCACAATTTTATTAAGTTCATCCCTATCATACGTAAATTCAATAGGTTCCAAGAGCATTCTCTAATAACACTGTAATGTCCCTACTTGGAATTTTGGAGAAAATTACAAGTTGGACAAATTTAGCCTTAACTAGTCTTTATAGATTGGGTTCCAAACACCACCGGACCTTTACAAATTTATTATTAAATGAGCCTATTGGATTTAAAACATCTTGACATACCTCATACACTCAATGGTCGAATCATAAAAAATCATTTTGACATGATATTCAAGTTTGGACAATTTGGTCAATTTCTAGCTTTAGACTAGTGAAACCCAAGTTGATCCAAATGCATCCAAATGAATTCAAATTATGCATGGAATCTATTGAGAGGTATTGGGACGTTATAATTCATATTATTAATACTAATACAATCTTCATATGCTTATAGAACTTTCTTTTGACCCTAGGAAAAGAAGGACAAAAACCCTAGGAAAATTGATGTTAAAACCCAGAAGGGTAGATGACACTTTTGGCTCTCCAAATGCAGTATGAGCATCCCAAATTTCAGAAAAGAGTATGGGTATGCATATCAGACATCAGTTTCTATCATTATTAATTTTTATTAATATTTTCAAACTGGTTATGAGGTGCAAGATCCATATGGTAACTTTCACTGACTTAAGGGGAAATGGTATTAATAACTCGATTTTGACTCATGAAAAGTAGATTGAATGATTCAGATAATGACATGACAAATAAATATAATAAAAATAATTCCAATGGATGCATAATTAGCATTAAACATCATATAAAATCCTTCATACTGTGGAAACTAAGCCCAGACTTAGATCAATTGAACTCACAAAAATTGCTAGAAGGCATGCAAAGATCCACTCAAAATTAGAGACTGAAATTGGTTCATAACACTAAATTGCATTGCATAAGTGTACACCATACAAAATTATATATAAATATGATTTCAAAAATATCATTACATTATATATTCGAATTCCTAAGGAACCAATTTGAATCCTCACAATTACAGGCTTACTGAATGTAAAAAATGCCCCTAGGTGCATAAAACACTTTCCAAATTAGTCTAGGAAGGTCACACATTGGATTAATGATGTATTCCAGATAATAAGTGATGGAAATTCAATATTCTCATTCTTTCAAGAGAGAAAAAGGAGGATGATTTGTGCAAAAACATGACAATTTCTATGTGACTAGCTTTCACCTTTTTACCTTAAAATTGCTGAAAAGAAGTCTATGGATAAGGAAGGAAATCACACTTGATAAATTTGGTAGTCTGTGTAGTTGTCAGAATCTTATCCATAATATTTTAAAGGCACTCATGGAGGCATTTTTGTTAATTTTTGACCAAGTGGTACAAGTGGATGCTAACTAGCTAGTATAGGACCTAAGAAATTAATAAAAAAAGATTAATTAATGTATCTTACGTATGGGAATGGGTTTTTGATTATTCTAAAACCATACATTAAGACTGAATTATGTGAAATATCAGAAATATATCAGAGATATAGGTCATAGCAACAAGGATTAGTCACCCTTTGCATACTGCTTGTTCATGGAAAACAAGGAAAGATGCAAAACCGCAAGGGAAAAATCCTCCCTTAAAACATGAACATGAAACAAAATTTGTGAAATATTGTCTTCAATCAGTATTCAACATGTAATCGAATATCCCAAGAATTTTTTTATATTTATGAATGTCTTCTTAGAGAATTCCTTGGTGAAGATGTCTGCAACTTGCTCATATGATGCGCAATAGTGCAGAGTAATGACCTCATCATGCACATGTCCTCTGATGTAGTGCATGTGGATATCTATGTGTTTGGTTCACTTCCTCTATACAGGGTCTATTGAGATTTGCATAGGAATTTAATTGTCACAAAATATGACAGTGGAAGTGTCATATTCGACCCTAAACTCTCCAAGTATTCCTTGTAACCATACACATTGAGTACCTGCATTTACATCTCCTCTGTATTGTGTCTCTGTAGAAGAAAGTGAAATGGCACTTTTATTTTTACTTGAATATATGATTTTTCAATATATGAGAATAAACAAATATCCATAATTTGATTTTATATCATTGTTATCACCTTCCCAATCAGAGTCAGTAAAACCAACTAACACTAGGTCAGATTTTGCAACATATTGAATCCCATGTGTCTTTGTTCCTTGCAAAAAGTGCCAGATTCTTTTTTCTTCCCTCCAATGGATATCATATGGCTGATCCATATGTCTATATGCTATACTTATGGAATAATAATGATCAGGTCTAGTGTGATTCAAATAGAGAAAACAACCAACTAGTTGTATGTACATAGTATTGTCTTCCAAGGGAGTTGATTTTGCTTCTTCAATATTAACTCCTGAGAGGAAAGGAGTATTGCTTGGCTTACCATATTTAATTTTAAATTTTTTTAGCATGTATGAAGCATATTTGGATTGATGTACTTTGATTCCAAGTGTTGATTGATAAATCTCAATCCCCAAGAATTGTATTAACAGTCCCAAATCGGTCATGGAGAAGGCATGGTTCAAAGCATCCTTCAAGGAGGAAATTTCTTTATTGGAACTTCATGTCATCAAAACGTCATCCAAATACAAGACACTACTAATTATTGAACCATGAATCATCTTTGAAATAGACATTTGGATCAGACTTGCATCTACAAAAGTTATGTGATAGATGATGAAATCCATCAATCTCAGCATACCAATCCCTGGGAGCTTGTTTTAGTCCATATAGTGATTTCTTCAACCCGCACACAAGAGATGGATTAGTAAAAAAACATTCTGGATGCAGTATATATATATCTGCTTTGATATTTCCATGTAGAAAGGAACTTTTTACATCCATGTGATGCACCTGCCTTGCTTGGATGCTGTAATGGCCAAAACTAGTCTTCTAGAATCTATCTTTACCATTGGTGCAAAGGTCTCATTGTAGTCAATTCCTTGGACTTGGGAGAAGAAATTTTCCACTAACATTTCCTTATACTTCATAGGAGATCCATCAACAGATTTTTTTTCTTGAATACCCATTTTCACTTGACTAGATTTTGCTTAAATCAAGCCCTATGTGGGATGGAAAAAGGTTTATATATCATCTCACACTATTGGGTATCCTGGGGGGATTGTTGAAGTGTTAAATCAAATGAAATAACCCATAATATTACAAAGATGTTATAGGTATGAAGTTGTTTGAAAAAACATATATCACAATGGATATTACCAACCTAAGTTAACCTAAGAGGATACAAACTTTTCATTGGTTGGTGAGAGGTAGGAGGTATCTATTTGTGACTTTTGCAAGGTTTTGGTTGAAGTTTCTGTACAAGTTTTTCATTCTGGTTTAATATTGTAGTTAGTTAAAATATCTTAGTGAAAAAATAACACCAAATCATATTGCTACTAACCTTATAGTCTTGTGTGTAATCATTGGGTGTTTCATTCAATATCTTATTGAATCCATAAGCTACTAGTTGATTAACCTAATAGGAAGGTTTTGTTAGAAGAAGAATTGTTTCTCATTGTTGTATCTTATAAAACTAATTCTTTGTTAATTTAGGAATACTTTCATGGTTGGAGGAGCAAGGGATAAGGAGAGAGGAGAGTGTATTGTTGTGACACTGGGTGCAACTCCTGATAAGTTTCCAACCTTAGAAATGGCCTTCGTGACCTTTTGAAAGGGTACTAATTCGTGTGGTAAGATTCTTTGGCACTATTGTTGGGGACACATGAAGCTTGTTGCATAGAAATTTGGGCGCATTGTTGGGTCAAAGCCTAATCTCAGTAGCACGAACTTCATATTTTGTGAAGGAATCATTTCATGAAGTTGAGGTAAGTTTCTATTTTTTACTCCAATAAGATTATTGTTAAGGACTAAATTTTCAAGTCTTATCTAGTGATTTTCAATAAATAATTCAATTTAAATAAGTAGACCATAAGGATGAATCATCAAGGGAAAGTTATTTTCATTCTTGAGCCTGAACGCGTTTATCGAACAAGACATCATCCTGAGATAAGAGAGGTAAGTTCCCAATTATCCTATGAAACTCTATTAGATAACTTCCATTTATTTATTGTTCCTATGATAACTCCCTCATTGGATGATGTGGGTTCCCCTTTTGATTTAAAAAATATACAAGGATATCGAGATTATTTTCCAAAGCTTAGCAAATTACCTAGTTTTAATGTAACTAATGTTATTAGCTTCGATGATCACTAGAAATATTATACATCATATATGCGTAGAAAAGATGCTAAACATATTAATGTTTGGTTTAGGTGTTTTTCCTTATCTTTAGAAGGTGAGGTTGAGAAATGGTTTACTAGATTACATAATAATAACATTAATACTTATGAAAAGTTGCAAGAGGTCTTTTTTGATAGATGAGTTGAAAATAAAGATCCTTGTTTTTTTATTAAATGCTCTTATTACCATAAAGAGGAATGAAAAAAGCCATTGAATAATTTCAATGACAAACTTGATGAGATTGTGCAAAAAATTCCTCAAATTCACCAACCCAATGACATTATCATTTTGACATATTACATGAATGCATTCCAAGGTGAATTTCTCTTTCCTCTCAACTTGACTAAGCCTTAGAACTTGCAAATTTCTAAGAAAAAAGTGAAGGATTTGGATGAAAGTTGGAGGGGTACATCAAGTAAGTTTGATATCTTGCATCCTCTAGGAGATAAATATGAAACAAAAATTAAATACAAGTATAGTTCCTACCAATGAATCTCCAAAAATTGCAACCACCATTAAACTTGAAGAAATAGAGAAGTTAAGGATTGATTTTAGTCAACAAATGATCTCTCTATAGAATCAGATTGTTCATATTGAAAGGAATCAATGTCAAAATAGGTTTCGTCCAAGGAATTTCAACATTAGTCCTCCAGTCAGCTCATGGCTTCCTACATCATTGGAACCGAAAAATATGGTAGGTGATTTCCCATACTTTTTTTGAGCATGTCAATATTTCCATGATGGAAGTGCATGTGTTCACTACATGGAAATAAAAATGAACGAAAATCAAAGCAATGAAGGAAATATAGAGCTATGCAATAATTTGTTCAAAAATCAACAAAAAAATCACTTACTCGATCAAGATATGTGACAAGTCAAAGAAAAATATATTGAGGCTAATAAACTCACAAAGTTGTTGGGGGGAATTCCCTTTCTTGACAATATCAAGAGAGTGTACAATAATAGATTCAAAGCTGTTTATTACCAAAGAATAAGGGGAAAGTTTCCTCAAATAAGTCAACATAATTTTGTAGAAGCGCTTAAGGACAATGCTACTTTGAGGATCCAAGTACGTAATGGTAAGTATTCAATTGGTTTTACTATTGATAAAAATTTCAGTTTTGATGTTTTAGGTGCCATATGTGCTATGAAGTTACCGGTTCCACTGATTGAGATAACAAAGATCTCGGTAGTGATGAACCAGATAGAAAAGTCATTTGGGTTTGGATAAATGACATAAACCACATGTGTAGTAGAGTAAAATGAAAATATTTCCATCATTCTATAGAATATGAATACTGCAGGAAACAAAAACATGAATAATCAACCTTTATTTATCTCATAGATGATCGATTATTTGATTTTTCATAGTTGTATGTTGGATTCAGGTGCCTCAACGAGCGTTATTCCTTTTGTTAGGATTATTATTAATCCTCGCTTTGACCACATAACTATATTTATTTATTTCCATAGATTAGGAGATATTAATCACTTCACTAGTGCTTGGGGGACACATCTAGTGGACGTCTACCACTTACTACACCTATCTGCATGAATTTTGGTGCTTCAACGATCAATCCCGATAATTTAGGAACCCAATCAGAGTGCCACCAATAGTGTCCAGTAGTTGAATCCGATAGGTATTCAATTATGTCCAATCGTTCTTTGATCCCCATTAGTTAGATCACTCCCAGTGTCTCTAGCACCAGTTTGCAGTTCAAAATTGGAGTATGCCATCCATGGATGCATTCATAGATTCTCTCACTGAAGAGAAGGCCAAGTTGATTCAAATGGGCACCCTCAAAACCTCAAAGAATCATGCGCTTTCCACTCTTGCAAAAAATAATTTCAAGTCCAAAGGAAATCTAAAACTAAAGGAGAAGAAGTCAAATTCAGACTCTAAAGATGAAGGTTCTTACTCTCCTAATGAAGGCTCGAATTCCAAGAAGAAGGGAAACAAGAAAGGAAGATAAAAGTGTACCTATTGCAAAAATCCTTTTCAAAATGAAAAATATTGTTTTAAAAATAATATGGACATCATGACTTAGTTTCTAGAAAGGAACAACATTGGTGTTCCATATTTTGCAAGAAAGGAAGGAAGGGAAAATTCTGCTAATCCTAGGGGCATTGTCACACTATGCAATTCAAAGGTAATGATTTTCATGATTTGGTTGCTAGAATAAAGAATTTTCCTGATGTATCTGATTTTTATACTCATTCTGATATATAATAATCAGAAATATTTTTTCCTCCCTTGGAAAAGGCACCTATCAGTTCCCCAGAGTCATCTCCTCTCAATACTAGTTTTTTGCCACTAGTTTCTAACTTGCCTTCATCCAAATTTTTCAAACTCCATTAAAATTATTCTTTATATGATTTATAAGATTATTTTCAGGATGATATGTAGGTTATGACACCCTTATTCCATACATTTGATTCTCAGAAGACCTTACAACTCCAAAATTCTCTAGTTGGTAAACTAGATAATTTCTTCACTTCCTATAATGTATCACTGGTGCAAGTTGTTATTATGTCCTTGTTTTCTGTGATTGGTTGGATTTACATATAATTGGATATATGTGGGATGATTTTACAAACATTTTTATCTGATATAAACTTTATTAAGTTGAATTTTAGATCCTTATGCTCTCCAGATTTTCCCAATTGTCAATGTAGACTAGTTGCACCTAGTTTTCCTACTGTGACTCAAACTGATTTTGGAGCCACTACAACTTGGTTGTTTGTTTATCCATATGAATTAATTTCTGATATCTCAGAGAATAATGAGATCTATTACAGAATTATAATGGTTTCACAATAGTTTGGAAAGAAGTTTTGTGATTGGGTTCATCATTATGCAACAACACTAGAAATTGAGCCTGTCAATTTCATTGATGTTCTTTGGTTTGGAGATGATTTCATAGATCTCTTTTCCATATCTGATTTTATGTTGAGATATGATATTTTATGCTATCACATCAAGAATCATTCATATGATTCTCCTTCATCACCAAAATATGAGCTTCAAGGGGTTTCTCCTCATGTTTATTGTCTACACAGCATTGGAAAACCGATACATGATCAATGAAAATACGACAACTCCACAATGTTTTTTACCAAGAAGCAGTACATTCAGATTATTCAAGTTAAGAAAATGGAAAAGTGAATATAGTCATTTAAATTTTGTTCCATGTCCATTTTTGAGGAAGGGTTTTCCCCATGTGGTTTTGCCTTTTTCCTTAGTTTACATGGACAAATAATTTTTTACATTTAGATTGTAATAGGTGACCTTTGGTCTTAGTTTCCTGGGCCCAGGTTGTCCAAATTTAGGATTAAATGGGGTTGTTAGGATTATTATTTATCCTCCCTTTTACTACATAATTCTATTTGTTTATTTACCTAGCTTCGAAGGTCTTCATCACTTCACCGATGCATGGGGACACATCTAGTGGATATCTACCACTTACTGGACCTATCTGAATGAATTTTGGTGCTTCAGGGATCAATCCCTATAATTTAGGAACCCACTCGGAGTGCCACTACTAGTGTCCATCATTTGACATGAGTAGTTATTCAGTTATGTCCAGTTGTGCTTCAATGCCCATCAGTTATATCACTCACAGTGTCTCTAGTGCCAATTTGCATGATTTAAGGGAAGTAGGGTGAATTTACTCACCTACCCTCTTTAGTTAACTGGTTTTGAACTCTTCCGTTGATCCAAAGTTGCATTATTGATTTATAGTGGTGATTTTTCCACATTAATTTGGTTCCAAGTGAGTCTAGGTTGGTAGATTCAACTGCCTCTTTAGGTATTCGAATTATTCCTTGATGTTGTATTATATATTCATCCATAATGATGAATAATAATGTATGGAATATTTCTCATATTTCTCTTCAACTCATTGTGTAATAACAATTATTATTCTTCTCTATATTTTCCTTGTGAAATCTATGTAAAGACTAGTCCCAAGAGCTTCCTGCCAGAATCTAACATGGTATCAGAGCTTGGTCAGTTTATTCTAATCTCTCTTAGATAATTCCATTGATGCACCAAAATTAGTTGGGTTCCACATAATTCCTGGAATAATTCCCTTGCTCCCTCTGGATTATGTCCAGAGAAGTCTATCTAGGTGTGTTGCACCCATAGAATGTGTTCATTGTCGAAGTAGAGGTTGATTTGTCTTACAAAAATTTTCTTTCTAGTTTTGTGCAGGTATTTAGTTTTATCACTAGTAGTGCAACAACAAAGCATTGATCTATCTAATATATTACGTTGAATTCCTTTAATTACCATGAATGGAAAACCAATATTGAGATATTGTTGTGTAACCGAGGTCTCTACAGAGTTACTATGGCCTTAGAAATCGATCCAAATGTAGTTGTTGATAAATCAAAGTGGCATAATTGAAATGATTAATCTTATGGATTTCTTTGTCTCTTTCTCTCTTCAGAACTTCTTTTCTATCTGGATGTCTTAATATGCCCTAATGAAGTGTGGATTAAACTTGAATCCCTCTTCAGAAAGTAAGATGATCTTAGAGGACTTCAATTGGAGAATGATTTGATCTCATTGAGAAGAGGGATTGGGAAAAAATAAGATCAATTAATCCTCCCCGTCCTATTGAATATGGGTCCAAAATAATCAGTTTTTGTGTCAACATTCCATGCTACTAAGTTTGCAGTTCAAAATTGGAGGATGCCATCCCAGGATGCATTCATAGATTCTCTTGCTCAAGAGAAGTTCAAGCTGATTCAAATGAGAACTCTAAAAAACTCAAAGTGTCATGCACTTTCATCTCTTGAAAAAGTAATTTCAAGTACAAAGGAAAGCTAAAACTAAAGGAGAAGAAACAAAATTCAGTCTCTGAAGATGAAGGTTCTTACTCTACCGATGAAGGATCGAATTCCAAGAAGAAGGGAAACAAGAAAGGAAGATAAAAGTGTACCTATTGCAAAAAACCTTCTCACAATGAAAAATATTGTTTTAAAAATAATATGGAAATCATGGTTCAATTTCTCGAAAGGAACAACATTGATGCTCCATATTTTTCAATAAAGGAAGGAAGGGAAACTTTTGATGATCCCTAGGGGCACTATCACACTATGAAATTCAAAGGCAATGATTCTCATGCGTTGGTTTCTAGAATAAATTATTTTACTGGTGTATTTGATTTTTATACTCATTCTAATATATCAGAATCAGAAATTTCTTTTCCTCCCTTGGAAAAGGCACCTATCAGTTCCCTAGAGCCATCTCCTCTCAATACTAGTTTTTTGCCACTAGTTTCTTACTTTCCTTCATCCAACTCTTTCAAAATCCATTAAAATTATTCTTTATCTAATTTATAATATTATTTGCATGCTGATATGTAGGTTATGACACTCTTATTCCATACATTTTATTCTCAGAAGACCCTACAACTCCCAAATTCTCCAATTGGTAAACTATACAATTTCTTTGTTTCCTATACTGTATCACTGGTGCAAGTTGTCATTATGTCTTTGTTTTCCATAATTGGTTGGTTTTCCATATAATTAGATATATGTGGGATTATATTACAAACATTTGTATCTGATATAAACTTTATTAGGTCTAATTTTAGATCCTTATGCTCTCTAGATTTTCCCAATTGTCAATGTAGACTAGTTGCACCTAGTTTTCCTACCGTGACTCAACCTGATTTTGGAGCCACTATACCTTAGTTGTTTGCTGCTCCATATGAATTAATTTATGATATTTCAGAGCATTAGGAGCTCTATTAAAAAATTATAAGGGTTTCACAACAGTTTGGAAATAATCTTTGTGATTGGGTTCACCATTATGCAACTACACTAGAAATTGATCCTGCCGATTTCATTGATGTTCTTTGGTTAGGGGTTGATTTCACAGATCTCTTTTCCATCTCTGATTTTATGTTTACATCTGATATTTTATTTTCTCACATCAATATGCATCCATATGATTCTCCTTCATCACCAAAAGATGATCTTCAAGGGTTTTCTCCTCATGTTTATTGTCTACACAACATTGGAAAACCGATACATGATCAAGGCATCTACAACAAATCCAATTTTTTTTTTACCAAGAAGAAGTACATTCACCTTATTCCAGTGAAGAACAAGACATAGTGAATATATTAATTTCAATTATGTGCCATGTCTATTTTTCAGGAAGTATTTTCCCCATGTGGTTTTTCCTTTTTCCTCAGTTTACATGGACAAAATGTTGGAGGAGCTAGTTGGTAAGCCGACTAAGTCGATTAGCCGACTAATTAGAGATCAGGTCAGCCACATAAGGTCATGTCAGTTTACTGAACTGACAGGTAGCTATTTGTAACTGTTTGTAAATCATATATATTAGCTTGTTGAGCCAGATAAGAACTCGGTTCAGTTCTATGTATTGTATGGACCATTTCACTATAATATAATCTGTTATTTCACATATGTGTTCTTGTCTCTTGTCTTTGATATGTATGTATGCTTTTAATGTGTATTATTGGTAACCCTATGTGATCCATGAGTTTACAAAATTGGTTCCGTTGTCGGTAGTACATATCTGAGATGAATACAAGCAGATGATATCAGAACAAGAAATTAAGGACTGGTGGGAACGTAAGATAGCAAATTACTTGTAGAATTACGAATGGAGAAACAAATTAATGACTACTCAAGTGAAGGAAATATTCTTTAGCAAAACCCATGAGAAGTTTGTAGAATCTGTACCCCAGCTTTTGAAGAAATTTCTGGATGAAAAATCCAGAAGCGACTAAAGATTAACAGCTGCTAGAGAAACTGATTCAAGGGGGGAGAACAAACCTTTCAGAGTGGTTTGAAAAGATCACCGATGAATTCTGCGAGGAGAAAGCCATAGAAGAAAGAACTTCGGTAGAAACCATTCATAAAAAATTCTATATAGACCTTACCAAGTAGTTCCTATTCTCCTTCCCGGCCTTGTTGTTCAAATTCCTGATAGAAAAAAGGAGTGGGTCATATTGTCGAACCTCATCCATCACTACGTGAATCGCCACAAAATTCCAACTGGGTGGAGAAAAAAAAGAAGTGTGAGCAATTCATTTCCAAAAGGGAGTGGGATATTTCCTATGCAAGTAAATAGAACTATCCGATCTTTCTAAAGCATCGGGTAGGTAATGGGGGGTAGCTGGTCGTATGTCAGGGTAAAGTAAAAAGGGATTCTAGTCAACTAAAAAGAGATACCATCACCAGCAATGAAATGTCGACCTAAAAAGGAAATCAAATGAACAGTGATACACAAAGGTACGATGGATTTACAGAAGATAGAGAGGAAGAAGAGGCTAAAACGGAGGGAAGAAAGAAGAGAAAGAGCTATAGCACTACAAAGAGGAATGAGTACTAGGGTGACAGACCAAGAAAGAAATCCGCCAGAGTCGGGTCATGACCGACAGGAAGAAGTCGTCGATGAATAAGCGTCACCCATGGAAGAAGATTTGTGGATAGAGCAGCGAGAAGCTCTCCAAATAGAATTTCCCTAAGATATAAGACCTCTATCTCCAACGAATCCGAGTACTAGAATGCAAGCCATTGTCGAAGAAGATTTAAGACTAAGAGCTAGTGAGTTTGGTATATGGAGCCGACTAGACGACGAAGTAAATGATGACAATCATTTAGTGATTCATTAACAAGAATAAGGAAATTGGGTCATGCTTCAGGAATACCCCTACAACCGAAGTATCCACTTACTTTACCCGACACATGAAGGAGCACCCCCCCTTCCAAATACAGCTTTGGAGAATACATAAAAATATGACCTGTAGACAAACAATTGCAGTTGGACATTGACAGGAGAAGTTGACCCCGACCAACTACTTGTCAGAGAAGAAACGACAAACAAAAAAACTGACAGAAACAAGAGTTCCATTGACAACAACTTTGTACAAAAAGACAAACAAAACATCCCACTACCCCCATAACCGCCACCTCCTGAAGAAGATAGCGACAACGAATCTGACATGGGTCACGGATCAACGCATATCCCTCTATATGAGGGCAATGAAGATCCTAGATGACATTGGTTCATCTATGAGTCAACATGGGAAGCAAACCAGGTCATAGATGAAGATAGACAGATGGCGCAGTTCGTTGGTGCCTTGAGGAAAAGAGAAATAACATGGTATATTACCTTTACCGAAATAACCCTTCAAGCAACCAAAGCAGAAATCAAAGCGCAATTTTTGTCGTTCTTTAAAAATCCAGATGCAAAACATTTGGTAGCTAAGAAATTGAAAATAACATCACAAAAGCTAGCAGAATCTGTCCACGACTATGACAACCGCTGGAAAGACCTCCTTAGCTAATTGGATTATGTAATTGATGAGCAACTATTAATCCAGTGGTTCCTTACAGGTCTATCATAGAAAATTCAGTGGCATATAAGCCTGGGGACATTCAAGACATATGAAGATGCGCTTACTAAATCCCTACAAGTGGAGATGGATGAAGACTTCCTAGCATATCCCACAGATACTAGACTAGAAGAACAGCTTGAGATCATGTAGAAATCATTAAAAGAGATAAACCTTAAGAGTCAGGATGTCTGGTGCATGAAATGCTCAATGACCGGACATTCAAAAGATAACTGTCAGTAGGACATCAATCGACAGGATGTTTGATTTGTGCAAACAAAGTGTTTTTGTGACATCTTCCAAGAACATGGAGAACACACCACAAAATATTTCCCATTTAACATGAATAATGGTAAAGCATGTTGGTGTGCAATTTGTGAGATTAAAAGTCATACCATGGTCGACTGCCACCTAAACTTAAAAAATTGACAAAATTACTGGGCAGTCTATCAGACTAACACAGTCACGCATAACAATGATCAACGAAACCATGCAAAAATCTAACAAAATAATCAAAGGTACGAAGTTCGTGGATATGAGCGCCGGTTCAACAACCAACGTGGAGGATATGGAATTTGAGGTCGATTCTCTGGGAATCGCGACAACTGACCACGTCGGCCCATCCAATGTTTCACGTGCTACAAAGAAGGTCATTGATATGCAGAATGTCCATATAAGGACATAACTAACTTAAAATTCTATACTAGTTGTGGAGTAGGGGATCACTCATTAGAGGATTTCCCTACTATGCTTGATAAAATTAATAAGAATAAAAATGTTAATGTCTTATCGTGCATTCAAAAACATGATATTATAAATACAAAGAATCTGCATATAGTAACCCGACCAGGGCCCAAAATTGGGAGTGATAATCCACGAATAAGCAAAATAAAAGAAAAGAATGATTATCTCAACCCAGCTAAACAAAAAAACTGTATAAAGACGCATCGAATATATTTAAAGAATTTGCTTGACAAGAAGAAGTTGATGATAATCGACAAAACACAGTTAAAGAACTAATACGTTTAGTACAAACTGATAAAATGGTGTCTCAATTCATTGAACTATTGTATAAAATAAAATACAATAATAATACAGAAAAACAAACAAAAAATATCTGCAGTCTAAACCAGAAGGACAAAAATGATGCCAACCCACTTGTCGACCTAGAAATTGAAGGATACCATGTTCGACAAGTTGTGCTCAACTTTGGGTCACAAGTAAACATTATGACTTGCGACACTTGGTAACAATTGGGTAGACCTTGACTATACGAGTCAGGAATATACCTGAAATTAACCGACCAAGGTCTAATTGAACCTATCGGAGTTTGGAGAAATGTCGACACGACCATAAAAGGAATATCGAACAATGTCGACTTTGAAATTATTGACCCTAAGAAAGGATCCAGTTCCTTCCCAGCGTTAGTAGGTTGACCTTGGGGAAGAAAAATGAAAGCATCGATATCCTTAGACAAGGAAAGAATAAAACTAAAAGGGAATGGACAAAAAGTCATACTACCTATTCATCCATCCCAAGGAGAACCTTGGATAGAACCTATTGATGAAGAAGTCAACATTTGACAATTATATCATATACAAAACAATGAAGACTACACAGAACCCAATGTCTATGGTGAACTTCAATTGGGCAATCAAGATTCAGTAGGATACAATTCAGACGTAGAATTATATGATTGGGAAGTTGAGAACTACGAAACACAAGCAAGAGGTTGCTGGACTATTCAAAAAGTGCAAAAGAAACCAGTCCAATAGTGCTTCGTGGTGTCCATCATCCCAAAAATATTTGAAAAGAAAATCAGGGAATATCCTACCTTAAAACCTGCAAATGTAAATATCACACAAATCCCAAGATACAAAGAAAGAGAATCACCATCTATGCATATAGAACAAGTATCCAGGAACAATGGTGAACATGGCCGACTATAAAGCTTAGTGGAAACCTTCACAGGACAAGCTGCTAGATGGTGGGATACCCATCAATCAAGACTAAAAACATGGACAACAAATTTGACTTACTTTATAGAAAGATTTAGAGGAAAAAGGCTAACCAATCAAGCCCAAATACCTATATTCATCCAAGGACAGGATCCAGAAGACCACATAAGAACATGTGAAAAAGAATGGAAAATAATTGGGTATAAATATGAACGTACATGGTCACATCTGTTACCATCAACGCTATCCGACTTACCAAACAAATGGTACAAAATGGAAGAAGCTCGAGGTGAAACATTCCTATGGCATGAACTAAGAGAGAATTTGATCAAAGATTTCAGATTTATACCATAAGATGAAAACTTAGTGGAAACTGCAAAACAAATCAAGGCATTTATAGAAATGACTGAGAACAAAACCCCAAAATGAGATTGACCGACAATAAACTGCAACAATATACAAACCGGGACAATACCACAGTCAACAAGACTGCAGATGGAAAACAAAAATCCGGAAGGGTAAAGCTTTAGATGGAAATCAAACCATGCTGAAACGACAAAACCAATTCACATAGTGCTCAAAGTCGAGACAGTCGAAGACACCGACCGAATGACTGCAGCAGACTTTCCTGCCACATTTTCACAGTTTAAAGAAGGGAGCCAACCAATCAATGAATCCAAAGAACCTGAATGGTTAGATGCTAAAGTGAAAACTAAAGAAGTCGACATATCCAATGATGATCGACCAAAAATAGCAAAAAATGGAGACTACTGGAGTGAAGAGCAAAAAACAGAAATAGTAAACCTACTAAAAGAATTTCAGGATGTATTTGTTAGAGACTACAAGGATCTCAAAGGTCTAGTACATGAAATGGGTGAAATGAAGATTGACATTAAACCTGATGTCCGACTTGTAAAGAAAATACCATATAAACTAGCTCATAAATACAAAGAGATAGTCAAGAAAGAGATTGATAATATGCTTGCAGCAGGAATTATCTACCCTATTGACCAATCAAAATGGGCAAGTCCAATGTTTGTTCAACCAAAGAAACACGATCCAACCAAGACAAGGATCTGTGTCAACTTTAGAGACCTAAATAAAGTTACATTAACATACCCATTTCCAACTCCTTATGCAGATGAAATATTAAATGAGGTCGCAGGACATGAATACTACTCGTTTACAGATGGATTCTTAGGTTATAACCAAGTACCAATAGCCAAAGAAGATAATAAAAAAAAACAACATTTGTATGCGAATTTGGCTCATTTGCTTACAGGGTTATGCCTTTTGGATTAAAAAACACACCTGCAGTATTTTTGAGAATTGTGGTCAAAACATTTCAAGAATACATTTACAAAATGATGGTAGTATATTTTGACGACTGGACAATATACTCTATGCTGAAAGATCATTGCAAATGGCTAAGGCTTATGTTGGAACGATGCTGACAAATCCTGCTATATCTGAACATCAAGAAGTGCATATTTTTGAGCCCTATAGGGATACTATTAGGACACATTGTCTGCAAAGAAGGCATCAAGGTTGAATTCGTAAAGATAAAAGTTATCCTCAACCTAAAACCACCAGTGATTCCAAAACAAGTCAAGGTACTACTTGGTCATATAGGATATTACAAGAAATTCATAAGATACTATTTAGATATGACATATCCACTGGAAGAACTGTTAAGAGAAGATTAGGAGTTCAACTGGAGAGAGGAATGCAACATATCATTCGAAACACTAAAAAGGAAGATAGTCGAAGCATCCATTCTAATATTTCCAAACTGGTCGACTAAATTCCATGTACACATCGACGCATCAGGCCTGGAAATAGGAGAAATCCTAACTCAACCAGGGGATGACAGAATTGAATACCCTATAGTTTACAGTTGCAGAAAGCTAAATAAAGCAGAAAGAAACTACTTGACAACAAAGAGAGAAGCATTAGGAATGGTCTCCGCACTATAGAAGTATCGACATTACCTACTATCCAATCCGTTTATCTTTTATACCAACCACCAAGCACTAAAATACCTCGTAAATAAGCCCTTAAACCATGGGAGAATTTCTTGATGGCTACTTCTATTCCAAGAATTCAAATTCGAAGTCGTTGTTAGACCAGGAAAGTTAAATGTCGGACCTGACCACTTATCACGAATCGACACAGGAGAGGAACCGACAGGAGTCAAAGATGACCTACCGGATGCACATTTATTTTAGATAGAAGCAGTCCCGACAGAATTAGAGGAAATAGCTCAGTTCTTAGAAGATGGACAAGCACCAGAAGGCATGAGCATGAAGAAGAAACAAATCTTAGCCATGAAAGCTGCACCATATAGCCTCATAAATGGATTCTTATATAAAATGGGCTTGGAAGATATCCTCAGAAGATGCATACTAGAACATGAAAGAAATAATATCATGTATGAAGCACACTATGGACCGGAAAGAGTACATTTTCAAGTAGACACAACTGCTAAGAAAATCTAATAGTCAGGGTTATGGTGGCTGACACTTCACAAAGACTGTAAAAAGTTTGTAAGCCAATGTGACAGATGTCAATGACTAGGTCGACCTCTACCTAGTACAGAAATGCCCTTGATATCAGTACACCCAAGTTTGACGTTTGAAATTCAGGCCATCGACTTCATAGGACCATTCTCCATACCAACAAAAAGAACACGTGCAAGGTACATAATAACTGCAGTGGAGTATGTAACCAAGTGGGCAGAGGCAGAACCGATCGACACATGTTCCAGTGACATAGCTTCTAAATTCATCTATGAAAATATAATCACCAGATTTGGATTTCCATTAACCTTAGTCAGCAAACAAGGGTCACACTTTATTAATAAAACCATTAAAACACTAACATATCAGTTCCAAATTGACCACCAATGTAGTACAGCATATCACCCTCAGTCGAATGGAGAAATTGAGGCATTCAACAAAACATTAACAAAAGGCCTAACAAAAATATGAACACTGACAAAGATGATTGGGAGGAGAAGAAACCTGTAGTACTATGGGCTTAAAGAACAACATACAAGCGTTCGACAGACCAAACACCGTTTCGACTAGTCTATGGACAAGAAGTAGTAGTTCCGCTACATTTTCGACAACAGAAGCCTATTATAGCATATATTTTACATGTCGATGTCAAACAAGGAAGGAAGGACCGAATGATACAATTAAGTAAGCTAGAAGAACACCAACCGATTGCTCTACAACATCAAGAAATACAGAAACAATAGCAGAAGGCATGGCATGATCATAATATAAAAAACAAAAACTTGTCAGTAGGGGACCTTTCCCTACTATACAACAGTCGAGTAAAAGGAAAACCCAAAAAGCTACATACAGAATGGATGGAATCCTACGTTGTCGAAGAGATTCATGCCAATGGATCGGTCCAACTAAGGACGTTACAAAGCATAGTATTTCAGAAACTTGTTAAATGTGCCCGACTAAAGCGGTACAAAAATTAAAACAAATTAAAAAAACATATAATGACCATAACGGTTAGACAAAAACTATAAAAAACTGAAAAAAAAACTAACATAAACAAAACAAAACCAACACCCATAAACCAGGATGACAGGAAATCAACGCTTTGACAACTGACATCACACCCATCAACATACCACCATCGACCGTTCACATCATCGACATCGACCAATGACCCAAAGTTCACATCATGCCTTCATGAATACGAGCACCAAAACCAAATCACCATTAACAAAAACTCAAGTGTTCACGCTGGACCATCACTTCCACCATTAATACACCCATCAAAAGAAATGTCAAATGCCCCACCTATAAATACTGGACCAGAAAAGGATCATTTACAGTATTTTGAACAGAGAGAGCAATTTAGCAAACAGAAAACTGAGAACCGAGAATCCCTAAGTAAAGTCTAACAGAAAGCCAATAAAATGGCACCAAAACAAACCAGAGCCGCAGCAAAAACTAAGTAACTACAAACTACTGAAAACCCACTACTGAGGAGGTTAAGAAACATAAAGAACACCAAGGTTCAAGAGAACTCATGGGTGAAAACATGGGCCGAGATCAAGGAATGGGCCTATGTCGACAAGAAACCAACCCAAGCTGTAGAGAAGGTAAACCGTAGTTCTATCATGAACTACATGAACACACCATTCATGGCAATTTTTGGAGGCATAAAAGAAACAACAGTCAAATTCATCATAATCCGATACCACAACGAAAAATTCTACTTCGACAGGCCAGTCGAGATCTCTGGCGAAGTGATATATAAACTGACTGGTCTATCCAACCAAGGTGACCCCATACTAGTTGGCATAAAATAAAGGCTGGTAGAGAGACTGACTATAACACCATCGAGAAAGAACTCAAAAGGGCTAATGATTAGCTAGATACAAGCCCGAATGCCACAAATTGTCACTAAAATCATAGCAACAGGGATAACACCTACCGGTCAGGGAAGCAACCTAAAATTGGACATGATAGAGGTAGTGGATACGACTGTCAACATAGGAAAAGTATACAGATGGGATGAGTATGTCATCGACATGCTTAAAGGAATCTGTGAGAAATTCCAGGAGTCGGGAGGGATTATAAGGTTCCCGTCCCTTATAATATGGATAGTAATGTACTACTTGTGCTTAGTCGGGGACAAGCAATTCCAAGAACCCACAAAATTCCATATGTGTAGGTTCAAACCATTTTCCCAGACTGGAACACTAAAGGAATTGGCAAACGACAAGGTACTGTTGGAAAAATGGTTCCAACAACTCAAACTTCAGACGACTAGATGGAGGGTGCCCTAGAACATCCGACGAAGTTTTCTAAAAACAGTGCACATATAGCTGGAACTGGACCATACTGTAGTGTGGTATATGCAAGGCACTAAGGCAAAAGCAAAGACTATCGACTACTACCCAATAGACAAAGAGATCTTCTAGGAGCTAGCTCGACAGTCTGTCACAAAACTGTCAATACTAGCAAAAGCCAAGGAAGCAACCTTAGCAATAGAAGAACCACTCATCGACCAAGAAAAAGAAGAATATTATGAACTTCGACTACACATAAACACCTTCGTGTCAGAGGAAAACCCAGCAGAGGATACCAACCGGCTGCAAATCATAATCATACCGTTGATAGCCCAAAGGGAAAGGACACAAACATAACAGTAAGTGGCCATTCGAGCTGAGAAAAGTGTCATCCCAGCACACCAATAGGAGGAAGGGAACAAATTGGGAGATATTGAGTTCGACAACCTTGAGTATGAAATAAGCAAAGAAAAAATAAAAAATCTAGCAAAGGAGATAGCAGCAGTAAGGAAGAAAGCCACTGAGACAAAAGGAAAGGGGAAGCGCAAGCTGATCCTTTCAGACTCAGAGGATGAAGACGAACCGTTAGCTACCATGGTCGACATCATCTAAGACGTTGTAGAAAACAAAGTTCCGGTCGAGGCACAATTCAAAAAATTTGCCAAAGCAGGAGCACGACAAGGTCGGCTAAAGAAATAAAAAAGTACACACACCTCGATGGCCTAAAATGTTATCGACCTAGTATCAACACCTCCACCCCCGTCTCTGACTCAAATCACACAGGAAGAAATTCCAAAGCTTCCTTCCATAAGCCTAGTCGACATATGCAAGAATGCTATGCAAAAAACCCTGAAGGAGAGGTTCAACCAAGATAAAGACTTCCAGGTGTACATCGAAAAATTTCCTGAGTTACTTACCTATGTGCAGAAGATCACCACCAAAATGCCTCTGTTTGAAGCTGGTGGATCAAGACAGCTTGTTCCTTCACAACCTAGCCAAATAACCCAGAAGCCGAGGTCTGTGGGAGTGTTAAAATCCTCATTTGTGAGGAACCCTGACAAGATAGCTCAATTTGTCGCAAGTCAAACCCCATCCTTCATCCCAGCCAACACCACACCCCCTCCACCAGCCAATGAATCGGTAAGAAATGAGGAAGAAGGGAACATGGAAGAAATCAACCAAGAAATCGATGACCTGTTCTCCAACGTCCCGGAGGGTTCACCCCCATAAATTGAGGACCCAACACATGACCACATCCCCACCATGCCAATCACACCTGACCATTCACCATCACACCACCACCCCCCAACCCATAACCTCCAACTGAACCACCTATACCTGAACCAACTTTACCACAACCATCAGTAACAACAACGTCTATATCAGGAACTTCTGCTCAAAATCCACCAGATACACACCCAGCTACAAAAATCATTCCACAGACCCAACTAGAAATTCCACCAACTGTTGTAGACCAGCAACCAGACAATCCACTGCCGAAAAATCAACCATCGAAAAATATGACTCTTATAGGTGCACAAGTACAGAAGCAAGTAGAGAAATAGAAGCACAAGAGGAAGAGAGATAGAAGGAAGAGGGACCATCAATCACAAGCAGTAATGGTCCACATTATCCAACTTGGGTCGAACACTGCAGTCAACACAACAAAGCTAAAGGACAGAGAGTTGGGATAACTCTTGGAAACTCTGGCTATCGAAGCAAAAACAAGAAGCTAGACTAGACGCAAGGAGCTTGACGACACTGAAAGAGAACAAGTCGAGTTCCTAATCAAATGCAGAAACCTAGCACAATCTGTGCTACCAGGATCAATGGAGGTTGACACCGACAAGCCACTAGAAAAATCCTATCGCTGTTTGAAAGCGTGCGGCACTACATACATAGATGCAAAATACAAGAGAAGAGAAAAAAGAAGAAACAACTAGATTACTGATGCAGAAGCACACAACCTTCTTCGAAGCTTACAAAGTGCTTCAAGATCACATGGAGGAGTTGGTCATAACAGAAGGGGTACTACGAGACTGGCCTTCTTATTATGGGAAAGTATTCCAGCAGACCCGACATAATCGACAAGAAATCCAAGCACTAGAGAAAATAAAGAGCATGAAAGAAGCATTGAGAAGCACTATTGAAGATCAAATCGTACTCAAAACAGCCAAACTGCAAAAGCTCGAGAGACAAGCACACCAGTGGGTACAACAGGCAATTTCGAGCTTGGACAAATTAGACACCATCTGTCCACATATGAAAAGACTTCTGGAGATGGCAGAAGAAAAAGACCATTTTTTAGGTCTCGACATGGAAAGGATAGCAGACCTTTCCATTCAAGAGAATATGTCGATGCTATCAAGCCTTACAACATTAACCATCGACATTCAGAAAGTATTGCAAAATTGGATAGAATTCCAACATCAGCTGGCCGTGATAGCAGAAGCAATTGTTGAAGTTTGTGTACAGAAACGACCAACTATCCAACTTCATAGCCCATAAAAGACAAAACAAATAAATAACTACTTTAGACAGCCAAATATTTTTTTGAGTACCTCCCCTGTTTCTTCGGGATGAAGAACAGTTTTGTTCGTGGGGGAGATGTTGGAGGAGCTAGTCGGTAAGCTGACTAATTTAATTAGTCGACTAAGTTGATCAGCTGACTAATTAGAGATTAGGTCAGCCACATAAGGTCATGTTGGTTGACCGAACTGACATGTATTTATTTGTAACTATTTGTAAATCGTATATATTAGGCTGTTGAGCCAGATAAAAACTCGGTTCAGTTCTATGTATTGTATGGACCCTTTCACTATAATATAATCTGTTATTTCACATATGTGTTCTTATCTCTTGTCTCTGATATGTCTGTATGCTTTTAATGTGTATTATTGGTAACCCTCTGTGATTCGTGAGATTACAACAACAAATAGATTTTAACATTTAGATTGTAATGTGTGACCTTTGGTCTTAGTTTCTAGGAACTAGGTTTTTCAAATTTAGGATTAAAGGGGGGTGTTAGGATTATTATTAATCCTCCCTTTGGCCACATAAGTATATTTGTCTATTTCCCTAGCTTAGGAGGTCTTCGTCACTTCATCAGTGCATAGGGGACAAATCTAGCACTTACTGTACCTCTTTGCATAAAGTTTGGTGCTTCAAGGATCAATCCCTATAATTTAGGAATCCACTCGGATGGCCATCGCCAATGTCCATCAGTTGAATCTAGTAGGTATTTAGTTATGTCTAGTTTATCTCTGATCCCCATCAGTTAGATCACTTCTAGTGTCTCTAGCGCCAGTTTTCATAATTTAAGGGAGGTAGGGTGAATTTACTCACCTACCCTCTTCAATTAACTGGTTGTGAACTCTTTTAGTAATCCAGAGTTTCATTAGTGAGCTCTAGTGGTGATTTTCCCACAATGACTTAGCTTCTGAGTTAGTCTAGGTTGGTAGATTCAATTGCCACTTTAGGTATTCAAATTATTCCTTGATGTTGTGTTATATATATCCATCCATGATGATGATCAATAATGTATGGAATATTTCTCATATTATTCTTCAACTCATTGTGTAATGCCAATTATTCTTCTTCTCTATATTTATCTTATGCAATCTATGTGAAGACTATTTATGTCCCAAGATCTGCCTATCAGAATCTATTACCTTTGGCCACCATATCTAAGTTAGGATTTAAAATTTTAAAGCCTTATCAAAATATTTGTGCCATGGACTCCTGAGAAGTCAAAGTTTGTGGATTGATAAAGGATGTTTAGGTAATCCTTTCTACACACCCAACTATTATTCTACTTATGGACATTGTGCTCATTGATGTGCCAATAACACGGGGAATGTTATTATCAAGAAAATAGACCACCGATTTGGGTAATAATGTACAAATGGATCTATCACATGCTACAATCCCAACAATGGAAGGAAATATTGTGGTACTACATATAGATCCTATGAGAAGGTATAATCTGGAAGACCCAGAAGATCCCAACAATGAAATAGTTTGGTTTCAAGATAATATTGGGTCCTACATTGTCTTTGCCACCAACATTGCTCCTCAAGAAGATACATATATAAATTGGGCGATGATGGGGCCAAGTCTTGATTAGGCATGGGTGTAGGATTGTATTCCTCTTCCGTTGATATTTCTTATTTTTCTTTTCGCCTAGAATTTGATGGTACTAACAACGTGGCTGAATTTGAAGCTATTTTATATGGACTTGAATTGGATAAAGATTGTGGTATTAAGTTTTTGAAAATTATTGGGGACTTGGACTTGATTGTGATGCAAGTTAAGTAAATGTTTTCTTGTAAGAATGAAATATTTAAAATTTATAGGGATTCAGTTCAGTTGGCCATCAATATTTTGATGCATTATCTTTAGAAGTGGTTCCCCGAGCTTAGAATGAACAAGCTAATGCACTAGCAATTTTCACTTCTAACTTGTATCCTTGTGAAGGCCTTGCGAAAAAGGGAAAACGAGAAATATATTTTAGGCCTTCTATGTTAGAATGGTACAAAATAAATCAAGAAGAACATAAATATGGCATCATGGTGGAAAAGGCTCACATTGAGTGTTTTATTAATATGTATAAAATATTACATTTAAAGCACACAATTTAGTAACTACCTAACAACCACATCATCTAGATGGTTGTGAGGTATGTTTAGGAATCAGCCTATGGTTATTCTAACAAATTTGTAAAGTTCGTACAAGTCCTCAACCTAAAACTCAACATAAAACTAACTTTGTGAGTTTTGATGAATATCTGCTTGGAAAAACACCACTAAAAGTGCCTTACAAGCAATGTGTCAAGCAAAATGTAGAGAGATAAAATCAGGAAGTGAACAACTAGCAGATGTTGAACATTTCTTACTTGGAAATATTATCATTCACCAAGTAATTTAGCTAGAATTTGGTGTCTTCTTCTAATGAAAGGCACTTTGTGAAAATGGTGGTTTTGGGATGACCAAAAACCAATTTGAAACTTGGTCGTAAGGTTCAAAGGTTCAACCAATTTGGAACATGACTCCAAGGCTCAAAGGTTCATGGAACATTCTAAAGGATAACAAAAGTTGTAGTTCTTCTACTAAATAAGTGCTTTTGGATGACCACTAATTGAATTTGGAACTTGGCCTTGACTCTAGTTTTGGCTCAACAATTCCTTCTTTCTTTTTCTCACTTGTGTGTTTCTGGTTGTCAATTGTTTCTCCTTGTAAAGAAAAATATGAGAAACAATAAAAACTTACAAACCAATCTAGAACTTGGCTCTAAGGATCATAGGTTCTTGGAACATTCTAAAGGCTAGCGGAAGTTGCAATTCTTTTACTAAATGGGTGGTTTTGGATGACCACTAACTGATGTCTAGCAAAAGTTGAAAATATGCTACTAAATGGATGGATTTTGGACGATCTTAAAGCAAAAATGTGGTTTTAGGATTACCACAATCACAATCCAAATCTAGAACTTGGATTTGATTTAGGGGTTCCTACTTGCTTGTTTTCACTCACCTATTTCTAATTGTGAATCATTCTCTCCTCTCAAGAAAAAAATGAAAAAAAAAATTCTTCAATGTACTCAAAAAATACATGGTTGTGCCTCCAATAAATAAATATATCAATAAAATAGATTAGAGTGTCAAAACAACATCTCATAGTGGTTTTGAATTTCAAAACTAAACACAAAAATCACAATATGTACTATAAATTATTGGAAATTAAAAAAACAGAAAAAAACACAATATGAACTATAAATTATCGGAAATACATAAGTCTTTTAGTGTTGATTTAGCAAATAGAGAATGTCAAATTATACCAAAAATGCACATGTTTACAATGCAATTCAACACTAAATTTTAATTTATGGTAAAAGTCAAATGACTACAAATGCTTTACAATGCCCTACACATCTAAATAGTGATTTTCAATAAATTCCCAATATTAAATTCTTAACGTAGCCCAAATTATGAGCTCCTTTCAATAATCAAATCAACGCCATCATATATTGTTACATGAATCAACCCAACACAGATTTACCTTTCTGCATCCCAAAATCAAGCCAATGCATGCATAAAAAAAATGTAGCCTCCTTGTCCAACTGAATATGGAACAGTAAAAACGAAGATGCTCTCTTCAATCAAATATGGAATAAAATAAAATACATACCCAAAATCACAGTTGAAGAGTGGCAATGTCTTCACATATAGGTTTCCTTCACACGGCCTAAGGTCCATTACTCTTACTGAGGTTAACCAGCCTCTGCAAGTGTTGCCGAAGGAGGAACTGTTCACACTGTTGTAGAGTTCATGAATGAATACTCTCTTAATCATGACATTCAAGACAATACTAAAATTTTAGTGTCACCCTGATCGTCTTGATGGAATCCAACCTAGCTATGATGGTCAGATTCTTTCAAGCCATCGAAGCCACAAAACTATTATTATGTTACTCTTGCATGCGGATATGCAACAAAATGAAGGTACAGGTAGATCAAACAACTTCAAGGTAAACTATTTTACAACGAATTTGAAGAAGATGTACCTTCAAACTCTTGCACTGGCCTGAAAAACTATACAACTACGTAGAAAGAGCGCTCGAAATATGGAGAATCAAAATCTTCTGAGTGACAAAGACCAAGTTTTGCAGCTTCTGAGTGACTCCGAATCCTGAAGTTACCATTTCAATGATGGAAAAAGTCCAAAACCTCGTTCAAAATCAACGTGCCGAGGTCTAGTCTTCAATGGTGGCTCTACTCTGCAGTCTCCACTTGAGCGATGTGTAGGACGCAAGGTCATACCGCTCTGTGTTCAGGCTTGAAGTTTAGGATACCATAACGACAACAAAATCAAACTGATAACTTTGAAGAATCTAATAAAATACCTCCTGGAACCCGCTCTCTCCTGAACAACCACCCACTGTAGCCAAGGTTAAGACTCAAGAGCTATCTTGAGAATGTGCCTGCCCATGAACAAGAAACACCTTTTCGCAGCTTTTGTGGGGGTGTAGGACGTACTTCCCAAGAAATATCTCGACATTCGAATGGCCATGGCCACTGGCCTATCAAGTCTGCTCAAAAAGAGTAATCAACCGCTAGAAAAAAAACGACACTAATTTTTTATTTCTTTAATGAAACTCTTGCATAAACCCTTGCAGATAGTTATAAGCATTGTCTGATCATGGAGAAATTCTACCAGAATTTTCGTATGGCTCGATGTGCATACCCTGGATCTCATTAGAGAGCGCTCCTCATTTCATTGCTTACGCAGATCGAGGTTTATTACACAAGTCAGATCACAGTGTATAAATTATTCTTTTAGATATTTTATTTCCTTGCACAGCGGCTTCCTTCCCCACATGAAAACACCACCAACATCATCGTTCTTTTTCTTACAAGATATTTCTTGTAGCAACAATGGTTACTCAACGTTAAAACGCTAAGTTTTTTTTTCTTTTCTTTTTCCATTCATGCAACCAATCTCATCTTGCACATAGCAATGATGCATTTCAAACCCTAAGTGGCCTTTGAAACCCTAACTGCTCTCATGCGACTATTAGAATGATATGAAAGAAATGCCACTGTCACACTATGAGAATGATATGAAAGAAATAAAAAAGAACAAACCGATGACATCATGGAATAAAAGGTTTACATGGATCATTTTATTAATATGTATAAAATATTACATATATCGTACACAATTTGGTAACAACCTAACAACCGCATCATAATTAGATGGTTGTTAGGTATGTTTATGACTTAGTGTTTAGGAGATTAGTGTTTCATGCCTAACAATCCTAGAAACAAAAATCTAGTCATATTGAAATTTTCATTATAACTCATTTGGTAAATGCTCAGGCATTGAAACTTGGACATGATGAAAGTGAAATATTTGTGTACCTTGTGTGCAAGTTTCAACCTCATATTTTCTATACTTTAGGATATATGATCCCTCCAAATCAGGGTTCCATCCTCTTCCAAAATTCAGTCTTGTGACTTAAGGATAATTACTATATCTCGTGTTAGAAAGGTTCAAATTAAATTTCACAAGATTTTGTAGATAGGGCACAAAATTTAGTTTATGTGGTTTGAGTTTCAGACCCCGAAGTTGAAACAACAACACATGGCAGTCCTTACAAGTTATTTATACTAAATCAGTCCTCAAGCAGGTTACCTTGGGAAACTTAACATATGTTCCACTTCGTAAATCTAATACTACTCTGACCTATGGGTTTGGAAAGAAGAAATATTAGGATATATCAATACAAAGATTCAGACCTTGAGGAGTATGAATTTTGGAGATACATCAGAATCAAGATTAGACAATTCTGTAAAATATTGGAGAAACTAGGGCTTCCTATTCCGAGCACTTTCCTCCACCAATCAGTTGAAAAATGAGGACCATACAACTTTCCCTAGGAGGAAGAATATTTCTATGGAATAATTTTCTAGTTCTATGGATTTTCAAATTTTGACATAATACTACTACCCATAAAATTAGGGCATCAAATATTTTGCAGGTATGTCCATAGTTTTTGGAAAATGAGTATGTTGCTCAGCTCACCTGGAGGAGGCACATCTTTCTATCCAATTCGATACGAAAGTTACCTAAGTTGGAAAATTAGGGGTTCTCTTTCAAACATTAGCTCCACCAGAATCATATTCCAGAAAAGATTTTAAGAAAGCATCAAGTTGAAGCAATCTCATTGGTAAGTTATATCCTCTTATTGGCATGATATATGTTGACCCAGGTTATGATCCTCATTCGTCAACAAAACCCAAGATATCAGCCCGATAGAGGATATCTCCACTGGTAACACTTGCGACACAGATGAAGTCCCACCCGGGATATATTATTGGGAACTACCAAAACCTGGTTTCTATAGTTATGAGGGGGATTTCCTTATTATAGAACTATCAGACAACTCGACCAAAACCCGAAATAGACCTCTGTTTCATATGTTCATTCAAGAGGATAACCTATTGATCCATTGACATACATAAGAATATATAACATAAATCATTAACATTAACTCATATTCCATTCAATCATATCATTAGATGTGTGACATAGATAGATAAGTTTATAGTTCGACACATTCAATTCAACTCATTCACAATAGATATGTGTTAGCACTCCATTTGCAATAGTCGATTTATGGACCTGACAGAGTTCGAGGAAGGTTCCACTCCTTTGAAGGTTTTTGTGAACACCCTTCAGGTTATCACAGCAGCATGAACGGTTGAGACATGCATCATAACCCAATGATCCGGGGTCACAATGAAGAAGAGAAATGATAGATCATAGTTTTGGCCCAAGACGTGGGAGAATGGTCAAAGTTTAGCTTTTGCGGAATCCGTTAAAGCAGGAAAACAAATAAAAGGCCGAGATCAAGCCAAAGCCCGATCAACGGCTCGAAATAGTTTCGCTAAGCAAACATGCTCGATGGAAGGAGCTTTTCCAAATTGTGAAAAGGTTAGAGCTCAGAAGCATTTGATGGCAGAGATGAGATCAGAAGCAGATCTACGGTCTCAGCCGATTTTGCAAACCAGACTTGTGCAGGTAAAGCCACGATTCCAAATCACAAAAAGTGGTACTGCTCGCAAATATCAATGGTCATGACAAAGAAGGGCATGGATCTACGGTTGAGGTTCTTTTTGCAATCCGAACTAGCACGGACAACGTCATGGTTCTGGTTTGAAAAAAGGTGGTAGGACCCACGCAGATTGATGGTTGCATGAAGCAGTCGATCTCGATTGACGGTTAGAGCGCATCACGATCCAAAGATGCTCGTGGTATCAAGAAAGGAGAAATTGGCAATAGAAGTGAAGAAACGTGGATGGTGGATGTGAAAAGTTCCCCTCAAATCTGAGGGCTGAGGAGGCTTCCAGGCTGCAGGTGTCGCATCAAGTGCGGAGATGACAAGGCAAGAGACATCCATTACATGTAATCTGCCTCCCAGTATATTGGTTGATTCCCTGATGCTATTCATAGCATGCATACAGGTGAAATCATCCCTGTGGCAGAGTCATATTGCGCCAAGATAGGCGGCTTTTGTGTGAGTTGGCCTGCGGAAGTAAGGAAAGTAACCGATGAACCCATTGGGCCCAGAAATGGCCCCTTTTTGACCACCCTTATCCATCTTTTTTTGCCTCATCCTACCCTATTATGCATGCTAAACAGATGTTTTTCCCTCACTTGTCCCTTCAAGTCATAAAGGTATGGTTAATTATTGTCTTATTTTATTAATGCTTAGGATTGTGGTAATCAGGACCCTACATCTTAAATAATGCTAACATTTGATGGTTTTATAAAGATATTTCAAGATATAGAGAATACAGGTGTAGCGGGATGAACATGCCAAAGGAGGGATGGACATTCATTGCTAAAGCTGATCACCATCCACTCCATCGTTGCCCGAAGAACGCAGTCCCAATGTATTAGTCCATGCGAGCTGTAGAAGGGTAGCTGCAACAGATTGCGACAGATTTGGAGGCAACAGTGCTGCGTTGCTCAAAAGTAGTTGTAATCTGTAGAATATCTTCTCAATCAATCAGGATTATTATTTATGGCTCAAATAACAGCTTCCCTATATATGCTGCTCTCATCTTACCACAACTGTAACAACTTATCCTAATTAGGTCAGCTTGAAGATCAGAGATCTTCATGGCTTCATGATAATAGGAGAAAGAGGTTATGATTGTAATGGCATAAATATGGGAAAACATTCTGAGCCATGGGTTGAACTTTTAACTAAATTATTGTATTCGCTGTGATTAAGGTTGCGTGATTCATCTGCCATTTTTAATACAAGGAGTTTGATTCAGATCTCAGTGTTTTAACATGTGTTACTTCTAGCATCTTTGTGTGAAGGCTAGGCCCGCCTTTCCATAGGGATTGCTGAGTTAATTAGGTATTTATTTCATTGTTTGATTTTGTGATAATTTCCTTTCTTCATAGTAAGCTGCAATAGTTATCGATTTACAGTGTGTCATTGGATAATCAGTAATTACATTTCTTGTAAGACTGCAGTGGTATGGTGTGTCAGTCGACTGTACAGGTTAATTGTCTCTTATGCAACTATGTGATAGCTGTAACAGCCCTATTCATCCCTAGTTCTTTCAATTGTTGTTTTCGTAGATCTTTGCCATTTGCTTCTTTTATTTTATAGTTGCAGAATTTCATTCTTGTATTTTGAATTTCTAGAATAGCTGAATTCAATTCACGTCCTTTGGATTTCTAGAATAACTAAATCAAGATAATTGGGTGGATCATTAGATGGTTTGGAAATCAGAATTTTATTTTCTGCAAGAGTAATCTAGATGTTATTTCCTGAATCTTTCAATTCTAGATTAAGAATCGTAAAAGGTACTTGTGGCTGTATTCTTGAGAAAGTAAATTAGATTAAAGTGGATTATGGGATGAGCGTGGCTGAACAAGAAAGTAGGATCATTTACTTACAACAAATTAGTGTTTAAGCATATATAGTGCATATTATCCTTGAAATGAAAGACTTCCCTGGGTTGAAAATTTATATTGAACACTCTGTAAGTTAGCTTTAATTAACTTACATATAGGGTGCCCAACATTTTGGCGTCGTTGCCAGGGAGGATAAGTATTAGACACTATTGTAGTTGCATCTAGTAATTGTCTTTATTCAGTCTTCTTCAGTTTTTTTTTTTGTTTGCATGTTTTGGGTTGCATGAATACAAGAAGGGTACAGCGTGACCATTTTATAAATCCCAGAATGCCAAAGAACACTAATGTTGCAGGTGGTCGAGACTGTGGGAGAGGTCCAACATTGGGGAGAAGAAAATTCATTGACAATCTGGTTGATAGAACCAATTCTTATACCGGGGCTCGCTATCAGGAAACACCCATCAGAAGAAGCCCTACCAACCCTGTAGTGGCAACGTCAGGCTCTACAGTGGAGAACACACAAGGAATTGCAACACCCTCGAATACCCCTGCAGAGGAAGACAGAGTTGGTACTGCAGGATCCGCTGATCGAGATCTGATCTATCACATTAACGGGAAGGTTGTGACTGAAAAGGAGTGGACACAACTCCATCAAAAATTCATCGATCAGTGGAAGAACGAAGAGGATAAAATAGAAGAAAATATGAGTAACAGACCTGATTCTGAAGAGGAAGAGGCAATGGGAGAAAATCATCATCATGAAGATAATTCACTGCCTGAAGGGACGGTGGCTACACTTCAGTTCCCAATTCAACAACCAGAAGGGATAGCCCCCATGAAAAATATATTGCCATCGGTGTTGCCTCGATTTTATGGAAAAGCAGCAGGGGATCCATATGAATTTCTTTTCGAATTTGATATCCTCTGTCGTAGCTATGACTACACCACCAACACACAGAAGCTGAAAATATTCTCTGCCACTCTGAAGGACAATGCATTATGCTGGTTTATGATCCTAGGAGGTGGAACTGTCATTAATTGGGACAGGATGAAACAGGTTTTCTTGGAGAAATATCAGGAGTATTGCAATACCAAGGATAAGAGAGAAGAACTGTTTAAAATGGTACAGAAGGATGATGAAAGTCTGGAAGATTTTGTCGAAAGGATTTTATATAATGTGCAGAGAGTTGGATAGACTAATATGGGGTTAGATGTGCTCAAAATAATCCTACTTCGTAGGACCAGGGATGATTGCCTAGATATGTTAAAAATGTTAGGAAAGAGGGATATCTCCAAGTATTCCTTCAAGAAAATCGTGGAACTGTAAAAAAGGTACTCCAGGGGATATTCCAGGAATAACAGGTGGGACAAACGGGACAAATTAGAACATGATATCTTCGACAGAACTCAAAATTTATCTAATGGAGGAGCCACCCATGCAAAGATAGGAAATCTCCTTGAAAATTTAAAAACAAAAATGATGAGCTCCATCTCCTCGGAAATAGATGTCCTGAGGGAAAAGCAGAAACAAGTAGTAGAGGATCTCACACTAGGTGTATTCTGCCCTAAATGTAGAAAGAACCACCTTCTGAAGGAGTGCCCGCTCAACAAGATAGAGGTTTGTTAGCTATGTGAGCTGAACCATGACACAAAATAATGCCTATTACTACCTCAAGTGAAGGTTGTTCTGCAGGGATCAACTCCAGAGGTTGAACCAACTTACTTTATTGCACAAAAGAATCCCTGGCAGCCTCGAAATCAAGGTATGACTCCAGACTCATTTCCTTTTTCGAATAACTTGAATAGTTGGAATAATATGCAGCATATGAATACAGAATTCCATTCATCTCATTATAATCCTCAATGGTACCCCTCTCAACCTTCAATGAAAAATTTGAACTCCTAAAACCCTTAGGCTTAGCCACCACAGCCACCAAACCAACCAAATTCTTGGTCTCCTGGATGGAGGAATTTCCATCCAGGGAACCAGTTTCCCCAACAGCTTCCAAATCAACCATTTTCTCAACAACCATACGATCCTCAATATCCTCAGACTTATCAGCAGTCGCAGCTGTAACTCCATAACAATGTTGTCCCTAATATGCCGATATGACCTCAGCTGCCTGCTCAACCTAACCCTAACCCAAATAATAAAGCAGTCCATCAGTTTGAGACTGTCAACATGCCTTCTTACTCCCTTACTCCTGTACCCTGCAATGATATACGCTTACGATCAGGAAAGGTACTGGAGCCTTTGATCATTGAGGATGTTCCATCCTCTGTGCATGAAGAAGGGATGAATCCACGGTATTTATCCAATGCGACCCCCATCATTGAAGACACTGAACATCCTACTAATATGCTGGCTAAAACATAGAACGATACATCTATCGACACACAGCCTACCCAGCTGATTAGGGAACCACTGTACCCTAAAAATTAATGTTACCAAAGGTAGTGGGACAACCTCAGTTTAACCTCTTAGGAGAGTTAAAAAATATTTATGTTAAAATTCCCCTCCTTCAGGCCCTTCAAGATGTATCCATCTATACTAGAACTGTTTGGGACCTATGTACAAGGAAACCAAGAAGGAAACCTAGGGATCCCCCCACTGTTCATGTCATAGGGAAGTTATCTGCATTGATAATGGGAAAAACCCTCTTGGCCAAATAAATGATTCTGGGAATCCCATTGTCACTATGCAGATTGGGCATACACAGATACCCAACGTACTGGTAGACTTAGGAGCAGAAATTAATGTTATGACTATTGAAACTATGAGAAAAATTGGGCTCACTAATCTCATGCCAACTCCCACCGTTTTAGAACTAGCAGATAGGTCCACTATTAAACCTGAAGGAATCCTGGATGATCTCATCATCTCAGTTGATTCTTGGGAGTCAGTTGATTCTTGGGAGTACCCTACTGACTTCTTGGTTTTACAACCTAAGTCGTAGCTAGGAGGACACCCATTGATCTTGGGAAGACCCTGGTTAGCTACAGCTAATGCTTGCATCAGCTATTGATCTGGGTCTATGACCATATCAGATGGCACTGAGATAAAGAACCTCAGTCTCTATCCTCCAGCTCGATCGAGCCTAGAAGCTGAAACCCCGTTATGGATGGAGCTAGAGGAAGAAGAGAGCATTCATCCATTATTAACAATAGGGAAGGCCTTAACTTTTAAAGATGAAACTGAATATGATGCCATTAATAATTTCATCAGTGAGCTCACTTCTGTCAATAAGAAAATTTATCAGATCCTGAATACTACTCTAGGTGAAGAGGAACAAAAAAATCTCACAGAAGAGGCATTAGTCAGTGACACTCATATAGTTCCAGTATTGAAAAATTTGAAAAGTGTTCCTATCGAGGTAGAGTCTAGAAAAACCATGAATATCAATCCCAAAAATTCCCTAGATGAATAGAAGCGCCTGATCAGTCTCTTAAAAAAACACAAGGGGTCATTTTCCTGGGAGTACACGGACATGAGGGGTATCCCCTCTAATCTGTGCACCCATCATATTTATATCAAAAGTGACTCCCGACCTGTGTGCCATCCTCAATGATGAATGAACCCCAATATTAGGGACATAGTGAAGGAAGAAATTCAGAAACTCTTGGAAGCAAGATTTATATATCCCATTTCAGACAGCAAGTGGGTGTCTCCACTCGTAATAGTACCCAAGGAAAATGGTAAATGGAGAGTCTGTGTGGACTATAGAGAGATGAATAAGGTAACATAGAAAGATCATTTTCGCCTGCCTTTCATCAATCAAGTACTTGACACCTTATCCGGTAATAAGTTCTTCTCCTTCTTGGATGGGTTTAGCAGGTACAATCAAATCCAGATTGCTTCTCAAGATCAGGATAAAACTACCTTCACCTGTCCTTGGGGAACTTTTTCATATAGAGTGCTTCCCTTTGGCTTATGCAATGCACCAGTAACATTTTAAAGAGATGTGATTGGAATATTATAAGAATTAGTTAATGATAGTATGGAAATTTTTTATGGATAATCTATGGCATAGATTTTGAAGAAGCATTGAAAAATTTGGAAAAGGTTTTAACTCGTTGTGAACAGACCCAACTCTCTTTAAGCACTGAAAAGTGCCATATGATGATGAGTGAAGGAGTGGTGTTGAGGCATTTTATCTCTACTGATGGCATCCAGGTGGACCCCTCTAAAATAAAGGTAATAAAAAATATACCTACTCCTGTAACTCAAAAAGAAGTGTGAAGTTTCTTGGGGCATGCTAAATATTATCGAAGATTTATAGAAAACTTTTCCAAACTTGCCTCTCCTTCATTTTCGCTTTTAATGAAGGAATTGCAATTTATTTTGAATGAGGCATGCCAGACAATGTTTGTTAAACTTAAGGAGAAGCTGTCTACAACTCCCATCCTCAGAGGACCCAATTGGACCCTGCCTTTTCACATTTCTTCAGATGCTTCTGATACTGCCATTAGAGCAGTTTTAGGACAGCAGGATGGTCAAGCACCTTGGTCAACAAAGTGTCGGGTATTGTTGGATAGACGGTCATCTCTTCTACATAGGCCATGATCTTGAGATCAGAAGATGTGTAAGAGAAGATGAAATATTCCATATTTTGAAGGCCTGCCATGATGAGCCTTGTGGGAGACATTTTGTAGACAGGAGGATAGGACACAAAGTGATGAGAATGGGATACTATTGGCTGACCCTTTTTAGGGATGCAAAAAGATATGTCTAGTCTCGTGATAGCTGCTAGAGGATGGGCCAGCCCAATAGATTAGATCAAATGCCTCTTCAACCACAATTGGTGGTTTAACCCTTTGATAGATGGGCCTTAGATTTTGTTGGGCCTATCAGCCCTCATTCCAAGCAGAAATCCTACATCTTGGTCTGTACCGACTACATGACGAAATGGGTAGAAGCTGTGGCTCTGGTGAAAGCCAATGAACAGGCTGTGATCGATTTCCTATATGGTGAAATCTTTACCCGTTTCGGGGTACCCAAGGAAGTGGTTATCGATGGAGGACCACAGTTTGTGTCGCATCAATTTGAAGCTCTGCTACGAAAGTACCATATTCAGCACCGGATAGCTTCACCATACCATCCCCAAGCCAATGGGCAAGTGAAAAACACTAACAAAGTTTTTGAAGCTATCCTTACCAAGACGGTCAAGAGCCATTGTAGAGATTGGGCTGATAGAATTCCGAAAGAATTGTGGGCATATCGTACTACTTGGCGCAACACTACAAGTTTCTCTCCTTATGACTTGGTATATGGAAAATGTGGTGTCTTCCCGATTGAATTTGAAATTAAGACTTTGAAGATAGCTACGGAGGTAAACTTAGATGTAACCAAAGCTTAGAAAAGAATATTGAATCAATTGAATGAACTTGATGAGAACTGTTTAGCTACTGTGGATCAGACAGTATTAATCCAGCAACAGAGATTCAATTGGCACGACCGATTCATAAAAAATAAATTCTTTTACGAGAAAGACTAGGCATTATTATGCAATTCAAAATTCAAAAGGGACTTCAAGGGTAAATTACGCACAAGGTGGATGGGCCCATACCTGGTAGATAGAGTATTTAATAATGGTACAGTCCGCCTAGTAACCATTGATGAGAATCGTGCACCATTATTTGATAATGGTCATAGGCTGCAATTGTACCATAAGCCCATTTCAAAGGACACATTCTCTTCACAGATTGCAGCGAATCCAGACTACCAGTTAGAACAAGGGCAGGAATTTTTCTCTGCCCCTGTCAATCCTTAGTTAATCACTGTAAATCTTACATGAATTTTTGTACATAAATAAATTGATTTTTTTACTGTTATTATTATCTTTTTCTTTTGCACTTGATCCATTTTTTTTAAATAAAATGTGCATGGAAGTGCCTAAGGAGTAGTGGTCATCATTGGGCCTATTGACCAGGGTCTTCCTTTTGTAACTTCCTGCACCAGAAGAAAATTCCTTGAATAAATCTGTTGCAACTGCAACACCGTAAAAATTCCAGCTTTATCCCGTTTTGCGTAGCTGCAACACTGTAAAACTTCTGCCTTTATCCCGTTCCATGCAGCTACAACACCGTAAAACTTCCACCTTTATCCTATTTCACATAGCTGCAACACTGTAAAAATTCTTCCTTTATCCCATTCCGCGCAGCTGCAACACTGTAAAACTTCTGCCTTTAGCCCATTTCGCATAGCTGCAACACCGTAACTTTCCTCCTTTTACCCCGTTCCATGCAGCTGCAACACCATCAAATTCCGTCAGCTTAAATCCTTTTTTCAATTCCAGCAGCTGCGACACTGTTTTACTTTTGTCCACTTTCACCTTTTCCGACAACTGCAAGTCCACGACATTTGGCTGATTTTTCTATACTCCAAGGCCACGACTTTGCTAAACTGTTTGATTTCTCTATGGTCTGCGGTTGTGACTCCTCCATTATTGGCAGAACTCTTTGAAATTGTGTTTAGCGACTCCTCCAGATCTGGCTTCGATTCTTGATGCTGACGATTCCGATTTATACTCCATCATTCATCATGTTTCTGACCAATTTGACATGATGGCTTTGGTTTGTCGGTAGAAAAGGTCATTACAGCATACCTGCAATAATGATTGCACTTAAATGGCTGCACTTCACACACTCTACTATTCTCCAAAGGTCACCATCCTTTACGTATTTTTGAAGGTATGGTTTTGATTATCTACTTGATTAAGTATTAACTGGATCTGACAATATTAATCATACCTTCCTTTCGGTGCCCATTATTACACCTCCATATCGTTAACCATCCAATCATGCGACTTAAGGACTATTTATGTTACTTGATAACCGCCACCTTTCCTAATTTGGGATAAATTCCAAACAATATGATGCTCTGAAACTTTCCTAATTTACCCAACTCTACTCTCAGTTGTTCATGCATACTTTGTGCTTTAACCTCCATTGTCAGGATTTGTAATCTATCAGACTGCAACACACTTCTGAAGGAAAACAAACATGGGTATTCCAGCTCGGCATGAACCTACAAACATGTGAGAACTTAGAAGAAATGCTGAAGTTTTTGCAATTTTTCAAGCTGCAGGATGGACTGAATTCTTCCAACACCTGAATGGGTTTCATCATGAGGCAGCTCTACAATTCTCCTTGAATCTTACAGAAACCCACTCAGAGGTTTGGGGGTTACGTATTGAAGTCTCTGAAGCAATAGTGGCTAAGGTCACTGGTCTTCCTCAGGTGGGCAGAGCTTGGTTTGGATGAAGAATTCCCAATCCTGCAGTAGTACAGGATTTTATCAAGGAAGGGGAGAACATTCAACAATCACGGAGGGGGATAGCGTTACAGTCACTTCCTTGGCCATGGGATCAAGTAGCAATTTTCCTCAAGAATTATATCACCTGTGAAGGTAGGTATCAAACGGTTTATTACTCTGAATTTCCTTTATTATCTCATCTCCACCATAGGGCCTTGCTAAACATTCCATTTTATTTATTCAATGATTTACACCATATGGCGGGGTTTGTTCGAACAACCAAGCATACAAACTCTTCCCTTACCCACCATGGCCTCATTAAATTAATAATTTTATGGGCCCTTGCTCAACAAAACCAAACCTGGGAACAATTTACAGGTCAAGTTTAGGAACCCATTCTTTGGCGAGGTCATGTTGCTCTCATATTGCCATGATTGTAACAACTTATTGTAATTAGGGCAGCCTGAAGATCAGAGATCTTCATGGATGCCTGATAATAGGAGGAAGATGTTATGATTGTAATGGCATAAATATGGGAAACCATTCTTAGCCAGGGGTTGAACTTTTAACTAAATTATTGTATCCGCTGTGAATAAGGTTGCGTGATTCATCTGCCATTTTTAATACAAGGAGTTTGATTCGGATCTCAGCGTTTTAACTTGTGTTACTTCCATCATCTTCATGTGAAGGCTGGGCCCGCCTTCCCACAGGGATTACTGAGTTAATTAGGTATTTATTCCATTGTGTGATTTTGTGATAATTTGCTTTCTTCATAGTAAGCTGCAACAGTTATCAATTTACAGTGTGTCATTGGATAATCAATAATTGCATTTCTTGAAAGACCGCAGTGGTATGGTGTGTCAGTCAACTGTATAGGTTGATTGTCTCTTATGCAACAATGTGATAGCTGTAACAACCCTGTTCATTCCTAGTTATTTCAATTGATGTTTCCGTAGATATTTGCCGTTTGTTCCTTTGCTTTTATAGATGCAGAATTTCATTCCTGTACTTTCAATTTCTAGAATAGCTTAATTCAATTCATGTCCTTTGGATTTCTAGAATAACTAAAGCAGGATATTTGGGTGGATCATTAGATGGTTTGGAAATCAAGATTTTATTTTCTACAAGAGTAATCTAGATGTTATTTCCTGAATCTTTCAATTCTAGATTAAGAATTGTAAAAGGTACTTGTGGATGTATTCTTGAGAAAGTAAATTAGATTAAAGTGGATTATGGGATGAACGTGGCTGAACAGGAAAGTAGGTTCATTTACTTACAACAGCTTAGTGTTTAAGCATATATAGTGCATATTATCCTTGAAATAAAAGACTTCCTTGGGTTGATAATTTATATTGAACACTCTGTATGTTAGCTTTAATTAACTTGCATATAGGGTGCCCAATAGAACCCACTACTCACATGGGGCGAGGCTAGCATGAAGGAGGAAACCATTTCGTTTCCTACATCATAGAATGAGGAAGCGTGGGAGCGCCCACTTCATGACCTTTGCAGCATGGATCAACTGTACAGGGTAGCATCCAAAACTACTTCCCTCAGTAGAGGGTAAGGTGCCACAGCCGATGAAACGACGTGACTAGATCCCTAGTAGGTAAAGGATCACTCTACTTGCGCCATCACACATTCTGATACAAAAAACATTCGATGACAGAATGTACGGGAATGTTGACCAGTCATTACAAAGGTCAGTCTTGAAGCCTTATATATACTACCTTCGAAATGTTGGGGATGAGCTAACATATTTCCAGAACCCAAGTTTCTACTTCGTCGTGAATTCACAGAAGCTCAAAGAGTTTGGTGATGGCGATATGGTTCAAAAAGCTTGTCCATCTGGGGGTGTTGATGGTTGGAGAGAAAATTTCCACACTCACACGCTCCCTTGGTATTGCATACCAAAGATGACACTAGGCATCGGGGCCCAGACTTGAATAATTTTGAGAGATACGCCCGCCTTCATATACCCTCACCTCCGACGACGCGGTGCCGGGACAGTTACTCCCAGTAAGTGCTTTTTTAGGAACCCCTGATACCATTGCTGCCCACAAAACCTCCACAAAAGGAGATAGTCCTATACTGCTCCTTGTATAGGCATTTGTTCAGATGGGAGCATCAAGGGTCTAAAGCCTGCACGGCCTTATTTGTGAAATCCACTTACCAAGGGTGATGGGGTTGGTGTAGATATGCCACACCTTATTTCCTATGGGAGAGTCCACCTCACTGGGAGTGAGGAGTACGAGAATGACCAGTCACCAGAAAGGCTCACCTTGACCAGAAGCAATGTGGCCCTTCTTTTGGACCCTATGTCCAACAGTGTTACCCGGAGAAGAAGGAGGTGGTGGATGAAGTTGAGTAGGGGAAAGTTACAAAATTCCCTGTCGATGTGCACCCACGCAGAAAGCTACATTTGAACATGGTGGAAACACGCACTTCAGACATAGAAGGGGGCATCATGCTGATTCATCAGGCGTTTTAAGGTCCAACACCCAGTAAATGGTGACTCACCTAGAAGCAAGCGAAAGGGTGTCATACTTCGAATCCATAATAGCAGCCGAGCATGTCAAGCTGTCACCTAGGCTGAGTGCACTCACTTGCTCCATAACGTTTATTATATTTGTAAAATGTGGCAATAGTTCCTCGATCTAGACTGTTAACGCATGATTACGACTGCTAACAGTCTTTAGGTTTGTTTCAGAGAATAATATCAGCATTAAAGTATTATAAATGCACTTCTGATAGTGGGGATAAAGAGTTAGCTAGTAGGTTGGGGAAACCTTCAAGGGATGAGGCTCTCCATTGTAAATAAGATCTGATGCCTGTGTTATGAATAAAATTGCAGAGGAAAAGTTGTTTCTTAAGACAGAGATTCATGTGTCATTTCTTATTTCAATGTCTGTAACTGAGTGTATAATAGTTTGGAATTCATACATGCTATGCTCCACCTGTTGTTTCAGACATTTATCAAGTTTTCTTCTAAAGTTGCATGGAATTCATCTGGCTAGTGCTCCACGTGATGGTTTGTTCTCTCTCATCCTCTAACAACCTACTAAATATCTCCTGATTGTGAGATCGGTGGCTGTCTTGCCTCTGTTGGTAAAGCCATGCCATTCTTTTCCTCCTGCAAGTGTTCTCTACTCGGGCCTTCGAATCCATTTCCAATGGTCCCTTACCCTGATAGTCCCACCTGCAGCTCGCGTTACTCCACTTTGTCCTATTTCAGGAGTTTGGCCTCTTGACCATCTTCGATCGAATATATTATGTGGAGTTAATTTGAAGATAAGCGAGAGATCCCTCTCTAACTGCGCAAGGCAGGAGGCGTAGTCTAAAGCGGTTTTGCTATTTCCCGGGAGAGAGCCCTCTTTTCGCACAACCTTATGGACACGATCCCGGTGCTAACAAACTAGCGTCATTGCTAGGGATGGAATTGAAGACCCTCCCTAGGGAAAAATGACATGGTTTTAGATCTGGTTGTTGATGGTAAACAATGATCAAACATCAAGAAGGTTGAGCACTTTTCACCTGGCGACTCCACTCTTGAAGGGTTCAGACTTTGGTGACTCCGCTGGTGGTATGAATTAGAAATCAAATGATAAAAAATAACGGGTAGGCTCCATTCGGAAAAATGAACCCCTTGTAAGGCCTGAAAATGCATGGTGAAAGGTTAAGATACTCTAGTATACGTTTCTTCCAAGAGGCTTTGTCTTGTCTTGTAAGTTTGTTCTTATCCTTCCCTAGATTTATCAAAACAGCCTTCTATGGTTGAATTCATTAGGAACAGAGCTATGAATATATTCCTGTTTATCCTTCTTTACAAACTGAAAGCATTGTGTCATCTTGTACATCTGGTTTTGGCCTATATTTTTCTCCAGGGGCTCACGACGTCAAAGGTCACCCCTGTGAAATTCATGAAACCTTGGTCGATAGCGTAGCTATTGTGCCTAACCTGGTCTCTCCCATTTTTCCAAGCTAGTACAAACCACTGCAACTGCCTCCCATCCTCCATGATTTTTCCACAAAACATTAGAAGTACCTCCCCAAATTTGATGGAGAATACAAAGGCTTCATTGCTGAGAAACATTTAAAATCCTTTGAACATTTCTCTGACCTTTTTGAGATAGAACATGATTATGTCTACATGAGGGATTTCACCCAGTCCTTGCAAGGAGATGCTAAAGAATGGTTCATGCACTTGCAGCCTAAGTCCATCAATACTTCGGAAGAGTTTTCTTGCACCTTCTTAAAGTTATGGGGTAGGAGAAGGCCACAGGATCAAATACTTTCAGAATTTTATTCCTTGAAGAGACATGAGGGTGAGGCCTTATCTAGTTTTAACAGAAGATTCACAAGCTTTTATTATAACATGCCTAAGGAGGTCCAACCTCTTGATAACACTGCTAAAATCTATTATGCAGCCACCTTTCCTCCTGAGCTGTCCCTGCTTCTTTTGGAAAGAAAATCAACCACTCTACATCATATGTTTACTGATTATTTCGGGGTTGAGGAAAACCTTAAGATGTCAAAAATCTTATCAATCCAAGGTAGCGATGGTGAAATAAAAGATACATCAAAATTGGTTGGGCCCTACAAGCAGAATGGGAGAGTCACGGTCCTGCTAAAGCCCTCTCCCGGTATACAGAAACATGACCTGCCCGATACGGGGATATGTGGTCTTGCAGGCCTGTTCTCTGAAGATTGCAACTTGCGCCACCCCGAGTTCGTACAAGATGATTTTAAGAAGGAATTTGGTGTGCCTGTGTACGATGAATATGAGGAAGAATACCTGCGATCTGTACCTGAAAATCTGGCCATTGAACCAGGACCTGCTAATGGAGAGGACCAAGAGGCTATGCAAAGTCGGGAGGTTATAACAGAAAAGGGTGACGAAGGAACTGAAGGTGATAACCTACCCTTTTGTTATGCCTCTTTTGAATTAATATGACACATGATTAGAGCCTCTAAGCAAAAATAGAAAGGAGGGGAGATGGTGTAGTCCATAAACCTATATGTAAGAGGAGATGATAAAAAGAAACTATCATGCAATCCCTCTCCAGCTACCGATACGTCGAGGGTTTGTGATGAGGTGTTGAGGCACATAGAAGGATGCAGCAGCCCTCAAATAAATACATTTTCTGGTGTTCTGGCTTTAGGAGTTCCACCGCACATAGGAAGGATATGCCTACTCGGTTCTGCTGGAGAAACAGAGGACCTCCCTCTTGGGACACATCAAGCTCTCGTTGCAGAAATTTCGGGTGAAAAAGAGGATGTTTCATTGAAGAAATATTCTGTGGGCCCTCTTCCACAATATTTCGGGTTTCAGCCGGACAAATCACTAGAAGAAGGGAGTTCTGGATGGCTTTCCCACGAGCCGAAGACAGAGTACATTGGAGGTTGCCATGTTTTCTATGACCCCATACCAGGGTACATGGAAGGGCTAAGTAAGGATGATGACTAGTCATGTTATTGCTTTAGAGAGAAATCTATTTGTCATTACCCTCTCCCAGTATCTATTTCATTTCTGTCCATCAAGCACGAAAAAAGAACAAAACTATTGGGCAAGTTGCTTGATTGGCTTCATTGGAAATCTGATTTCACTTAATTGGACTTATGCACTAAACTAGGTAGAGTTGGTAGGAGCAAATAAGGTCGGAAATCATCGAGCATTTCCTTCATTGCTATTTTAGTTTGTTTTTGTTTTCAGTTGCAAGCACAGGTTTTGCAGTCAAGAACATCGTTTACGGGAGTGACATGAATTCGCTGGAGCAGTAGCTCAGAGCAGAATGGAGATTTCAAAGAAAGATTGAAGACAACCCAATGGATTTGGCACTTGGTCTACTGGTAGGATAGCATCCCTTGTGGAGCCAGCTGTTAGCACTCCGTTTGCAATAGTCGATTTAAGGACTTGACAGAGTTCGAGGAAGGTTCCACTCCTTTGAATATTATGTGAACACCTTTTAGGTTATCACGGTAGCATGAATGGTTGAGACAGGCATCATAACCCAACGATCTGGGGTCACAATGAAGAAGATCAATGATAGATCGTAGTTTTGGCCCAAGACGTGGGAGAATGGTCAAAGTTTGGTTTTCGCGTAGTCCGTTAAAGTAGGAAAACAAATGAAAGGCCAAGATCAAGGAAAATCCCGATCAATGGCCCGAAACAGTTTCACTGAGAAAACATACTCGATGGAAGGAGATTTTCCAAATCGCGAAAAGGTTAAAGGTCAGAAGCATTCGATGGTAGAGATGAGGTCAAAAGTAGATCTATGGTCTCAGCCAATTTCACAAACCAAACTTGTGCGGGCAAAGTCGTGATTCCAAATCGTGAAAAGTAGTACTGGATGCGAATATCGATGGTCATGACAAAGAAAGGCATGGATCTATGGTCGAGTTTCTTTTCGCAGTCTGAACTAGCATGGACAGCGTCATGGTTTCGACTCAAAAAACGGTGGTAGGACCCATGCTGATCGACGATTGCATGAAGAAGTTGATCCTGATCGATGGGTAAGAGTGTGTTACAATCCAAAGATGCCCATGGTATCAAGAAAGGAGAAATTGGTGGCATAAGTGAAGAAACATGGACGGTGGATGTGAAATGTTCCTCTCAAATCGGAGGGCTGAGGAGGCCTCCAGGCTGTAGGTGTCGCATGCAGTGCGGAGATGATAGGGGAAGTGTTGACGGGCGTATTTGAATAAGCCCGCAACGGGGGAAACGACCCAGTCCTGGACCCTTAGAAGAGGCTCCAAGCTGTTTGGAATAGCCGCTCCCAACAGGTTTAAAGGCTTTGTTGGCCTGAGATCCTAAGAGACTAATTAGTGCTACTGATTGACTATCAAACCTATGCTTAATCTTTACAAATGTTAATTCAGGTTATATGTTGCAAGGTGTTAGACTATCAGATTTAATCGAATAAGTTATAAATACAGAAGCAGAAAAGATACAATATAAACAAAGTTAATATTATATACAAACACACATTATACACCTTGTACGATCATTTACAAAAGAAATAAATTGTATGTAATTGATAAAGAAGGATCTGATTCAAATGGATTTTAAATAATATAATTGACAAAAAAAAATGAACAACTAATTATCCTAATCTATTTCCTATCCTGATCAGGAGCACAATTAAATTAAAACTTGTTATCAACTGATACTGATAAATGCACTGTATATAAGCATTTGCAAATTTTAAAGAAATTCAACCTTTGCAAATTCATACAAACATCATTCCATATAATGTAACAATAATATAGATTATTAACTACAGAATATGTTATATCAGCATAGCTAAAAACAAGAACAGTCGATACCTAATAGATTTATGTTCGCACAATTCATCAAAGGAGATTAAAACAAGCATAGTAATATAGGAAACGCAAATACCAAAAACTGAAAGATATCATATACCACATATAAGTTTTAAAACTGTAAATGTGATTCAAACATCACCAGCCCAGGAAATTGTGACGACTGATAGATAACTGCCTAGCAGCCCAAACAGCATGAACCAGCAGATCAGTATTTACATCCCCAAAGTATCGACCATCGATCACAGCAGCAGAGTTTTCAGAGCATCCAAAAGATAAATCTTTTGTGCTTTGGCAGCTCCAACCTCCCCTCCACAATCAAATTCTTCTGAGTTTAAATAACCAGTATCAGA
>LPNX011092789.1:4202-16135 GCA_001517045.1 Pseudotsuga menziesii | reverse complement strand
CTTTTACTATATGAAATTCAAACATTTCATCAAAACAAAACACAATTTTATTCGATGAAATAATGGTTTTTAAAGGCTGTTGGGTAGGGGCACAACAGGAAGAGATGTCCATTATGTGTAATATTCCTCCCAGTATATTGGCAGATTCATCGATGCCATTTGCAGCATGCATAGAGTTGAAATCATCCCTACATCCAGCAATGTTACCCAAAGAAGAAGGAGGTGGCAGATGAACTTGAGCAGGGGAAAGTTACAAACTGCCCTACCGATCTGTACCCATGCAAAAAGCCGCATTTGAACACGGTGGAAACACACACTTCAAATAGAGAAGGGGGCATCATGCCTTTTAAGGTCCAACACCCAGTAAATGGTGACTCACCTAGAAGCAAGCGGAAGGGCATCATACTTAGAATCCATAATAACAGCCGAGCACATCAAGCTGTCACCTAGGCCGAGTGCACCCACCTACTCCATAATGTTTATTATATTTGTAAAATGTGGCAGTATTTCCACTATCTAGACTGTTAATGCATGATTGCGACCGCAAACCATCTTTAGGTTTGTTTTGGAGAATAATCTCAGCACTGAAGTATTATAAATGCACTCTCGATAGGGGGATAAAGAGTTAGCTGGTAGGTTGGGGAAACCTTCAAGGGCTGAGGCTCTCCATTGTAAATAAGATATGATGCACATGTTATGAATAAAATTGCAGAGGAAGTGTTGCTTCTTAAAACAGAGTTTCATGTGTCGTTGCTTCTTTCAATATGTATTTTCTTTACGTGAAACATATATCCTATTTTCATTCCAGTTTGTTGATTTCTTTCATGTCTGTAACTGACTATATAATATTTTGTAATTCATACATGCTATGCTCCGCCTATTGTTTCAGACATTTATCAAGTTTTCTTCTAAATTTGCATGGAATTCATCTTGCTGGTGCTCCACGTGATGGGTTTTTCTCTCTCGTCCTCTAACCACCCGCTAAATATCTCCTAATTATGAGATCGACGGCTATCTTACCTCTTTTGGTAAACCCACACCATTCTTTTCCTCCTGCAAGTGTTCTCTACTCGGGCCTTCGAATCCATTTCCAATGGTCCCTTACCCTGATAGTCCCACCTGCACCTCATGTTACTCCACTTTGTCCTATTTCAGGAGTCTGGCCTCCTGACCATCTTTGATCGAATATCTTATGCGGAGTTAATCTAAATACATGCGAGAGATCCCTCTCTGACTGCACAAGGATGGAAGTGCAATCTAAAGCGGTTCTGATGTTTCTCGGGAGAGAGCCCTCTTTCCACCAAACCTTATGGGCATGATCTCGGTGCTAACAATATGAATTCAACATAAACACAGAGATTAAAGACAAGCAGACACATGATTTAACGTGGAAACCCATCTGAGAAAACATACAAATGTGCTCTTCATCTGGCATGAGAAATGGTTTAGCACCTTTGGTCTGCACACTCGACTTGCAAACTCTTCTTTTGATATTCTTTACAATTCATGTATTCTTCTCTCGTCTCATCCCCTTTGGTTTAGGTCTCTCTCTTTTCTTTCTCTCTAAATGATCTAATCTGCACACATGTTGGATCAATTCTTTCATGATTTATAACAATTTCTTTCTTTATTCGGTCATCTGCACACATCTTGGATCGATGCTTTTACACTTCTTGATTTAACTGTCAACTAACTCTCATTTGTGAGTCACCAGGTTGTATTTCTAATTTAACTCATCCCATTACATCTAAAAAAAGGCACTATTGGCCCAAATCACAATCATGATTTATTACTAAAAGCAACCTTTTAGTCTAACTAACTCTTTGCAAAAAATAGGTCAACTCCTTATCTCGACCTTCTTTCTTCCTTTTCTTTTACGTCTCCTTCCGTCATGGTTTTTGCTTGTCTTGCAACTGGAATCTTCTCTTTTTGAGCAAAATTATTAAATCTCAGTAAGTGCGACCTTGCTCTAAAAATATTGAAATATTTTCATGACCTGCTTTGTTTCCTTTCGCACTTCCTCCTATATTGTCTTCAATTTTCCACAAGTTTGGAACTGATATGTTCTGAAGTTGTCATTCCTGTCGAATCCAAAGTTGGCCGCACCTTTTCATAAATAGGTTGAATAATACATATTACTTTCTCTGGTTCTTACTGTAAATCCATGACACTATCGATGCTTTTCTATTTTTGTGTGTGCAACCTTTCTACTTACTATTGTAATTTCTTCGGCCATATTTTTTTATATATTTTTGACATCTTTTTCACTTCATTCTTTAGTTGGGTAAATTCAACCTCAACATTATGCAACTTCTCTATCATCTATTCCATTTATGTATAATAGATCAAGTCTTCCCATGACTGAGAAACCTGTTCGACGACTTTAGCATGGAGTACCTCTACCTCTTCCATATTTTGCACAGACTTAGTGGATGCCTTATTTCGCTCTTCCAATACCTCTGGTGGTGTACTAGGTGTCATTTTAGATTCCAAATCCGTGACTTTCTTGCATAGGTTGTCAACGAACTCACCTAGTTTAAAGACTTTTGCTTATACGAACATATCTGGTGTGATGGATTCATTTGTGAAGTTGCTACAAGTCAGTGTGACAGCTGCTTCCAGTCGGTTCCTATCATCTTTCTAGGTCTTAGATTTATTCTTAGTCTCCTTAACTATTTTCTTGAGCAACGAATGGTTTTATTTGGTGTCTTCAATTGTCCATATATCTCTCGTTCCCTTATTTTGATTTCTTCTACTACAACCCACTGAATATCATGCAATTGATACATTGGCATTGTAGAAAAATTAATAGTGGCATGACCAATATCCTTCACCATGACATTAAGCTCTGATGTTCTCAAGTCAATTACTTGAATATTTGTTTGTTCGGTCATTGATAGTGTTTCGACAAGTTTCTCTTCAGATGGGATAGCTTGGTCTAGTGACACAGTTGAATATGGTGCTTGGTCGATCGCTACTTGAACTTCTTTCACTATAGTACAAAGTACATGTAGTAAATCAATAACATTGTTACTAGTTCTGTATGGTGTTCATCGATCTTCCTGTAGCTTTGGTTTGCAACTTCTTCCATTCTATCTAAGAGAAGATTATAATCATCATTTGTAAGACCGATGATCTCAGATGATCTGTCGGCCTTCCTCTTCTTGTGATTCGTCTCAATATTTTCTGAGGACTTTCTCTTATCTCCCAACTTTGGATATGTTGGGGTCACGCTGGACTCATCTCGATTATTGTAGGGAGATATCCTTAGGATTTCTATTGGTGGGTCACCTCCCTGATATCCATTGTGATTTTCTAATGGGTCATCCTATCGTGGTGCTCCTTCTACAGAGAGTTGATCCTTTGTTATAGGTACTTGCCATTCTTCATGCCAATCCTGAATAATGGTTTTAATTTATTTAGTGGATAACTAAAATTGCGTCACTAACCATTGGTTATGGGGGTCCTATCAGGGATGCAAAACAATATGGTGTGCCTCGACCGAAAATATTATAATATTTCGAAACCGTTTGACGGTTTCCTCCATTATTCTTGATTACTTCTTAACAAAATGGCTCATTTCTTCTACTTGTAGATGAAACTCAATATTGTTATCTTTCTGCCTTTGTGGGCTCTCTTTTTCGAACCATAGATTTTGGTATCTAGCTCCTCAGCATGGCATGGGTACATCTAGCCCTTGGTATTCTAGTGGTTCTTCCCGTGCAACAAATGATATTAGAATAAACGACCATGAGTAATTAAAGGGTTTACCTTTATCTTGTGCATCGACAACATAGGCTAGTAACTCATTCAACAAATATGTTTCCCAGTTCATCTAGACACCGACTGCACACTGCTCTGCCGCAATGATTGTACCTATTGTAAACTAGTTCGATCACATATTTCATAGCAGTTTTCTAGATAATACCTTGGTTGTGAACCAAAAAACATTATCGTTGATGGATCCGATAGAAAAGCCTCTCTTATCTCACTTCATATCATACTTTTCCTTCATTCTATTGACCAAAGTTGTATCCTAGTCCTTGCTAGTGAAAAAGGTGTTGGGTTGACTCCTGCAAGGGGAATTTCTGTGGTATATTCTATCATATCGACATCAACTAAGATTTTCCTATCGAGCCATATACATCCTCCATGAAAACACACCAGTAGATGTTTTATGGATGCATTAACTTCTGTTGTCCATCTGAAATATGGCATTTGCATCAGCAATAGTAGACCTAATTTATCCAATCCTCTGTCCCATTCCATCTAAACATTGTGAATCGGGCCATCCTCCATTTCCTTGACAGTATTCATATATCTGTCCATGGCAAGTTCTAGGAACTTGTGCAGGTCATGGTCGATGAATCCCAATTTTTTCAAGTTTGGGATAATATTTTCCATCACCTGAACTCCTTTAGGAATGGACAGTGATACCAAAAGATACTTTACATTCTTACCTATAGTAACCTTTGGTTCTTCAGATGGACTTGGTGGAACATAGTTGGGAAACATGGATGTCAACCATGTTGCTTCATCTTCAGGTGGAGGTGTTGTTCACTTCTTGCAACCAATTCCATGGCTAGAGCATTTCCCTCTTGATATGTCTGACGTTCTAGTCGTAAATCAATTTCTCAGATCACTGGTGACTATGAAATAGCCTTTGGATGTTCTTCCATAATGGTTGTACGTGAGGGAATATCAATGCCCGATTCTTGAATGGTGCTTGTGCTCAAGATAGAAATGACCATGCTCTATAAAAAATTGCTTCGGCTCAAACAGTTGCAGACAGATAGTTCAACACAAAAGTTTCAATTAGTCAGATGCAATAGAATGACGAAGATTCAACATGAATATTTTTTATATCACAGATTCAATTAGTCATTCATTCACATGACCTTGAAATAATTGGAAAGGTGGAGAGAAATTCTGTCACATTGGGAAATCTCTCTAATCATTTCAAAGACACCGCTAACCAAATTGTCACTTCACCTGTCAGTTCATCGGGAGTTATTGTGCATTAATGGAAGATGTGACAAGAAAGAATGATGCCAAAATCTCTCATTACTTCACATTAGATGTTAGCCAACTATCATATGCAACAAAAATCCATCATGCGACAGGTGTATAGTCTGCGACAGAATTATCCTCTTGTGACAGACATATAGTATGCAACACTTTTCTTCTTTCTATGACAGACAGATAGTCTGTGACACAATTTCTTCTTTTGCAACAAACATATAGTCTACAACATAAAATATCTTGTGCGACAAACCCATGGTATACGACAGTATTCTATACTTTGTGATATCAATTATTCTTTTTACAAAACACTCATAAGTTTGTGAAAAACACTCCTAATCTTGTGAAAAACACTCATAAATGGTTCAAGAAAAACACTCATATATATATATATATTGAATTTTTTCCTTCTCTTTTTGAACTATCAGTCGACCGAAGTGCGACTATCGTGATAAGGCTTTAGCTCGCTTCCATTCACTAATCCTTTGAATGAAGTACCATCTAATTTTTGCAATTTCACAGCCCCTCCTTCAATGATCTAAAATATAATATACGGTCCCAGCAAATGTGTCTGAAGCATGCCAAGGTGCTTCAAAAACTTACTATCATAGAGGAACAAGATCTCCAATCTGAAATTGCTTATTCTTAATATGTCAATCTTGCCAAGCTTTCTATCTCACCTTCTTGAAATTTTGATAATATCTCACGACCAATATGTCTTATTCTAATTGTACAAGTTGCAACAATATTTATTTGAAAACACCAAGATCAGTCATTTTGGTAATCACATCTATTTTTAGACTGGGTACAATATACTCCATCGACATAACAACCTCTTGTCCATAAACCAGTCGAAATGGAGTTTGTCACGTCAACCTTTTACGAGTGGTGTGATAGGACCATAGTACTGCAGGTATTTTCTAATCCCAATCACCCCTTCAAACATTACAGATATTCCTCAATGCATTCTCCAGAATCTTATTGAATTCCTTGAAAACACCATTCACTTGTGGGTGATACAGTGTTGTCTTTCAGTGCTGAATTTGAAATTCTTTAGTTAATTTGTCAATCAACTGATTGACAAAATGCATTCCTTGATTCACTTATCAAAATATTTAAACATCCAAATAGAGTTACTACATGGTTAAACATAAATATTGCAGTAGATGCAGTAGTACAATCCTTTACTGGTATTTCTTCATCCCATCTGGTCAAGTAGTTGGGCACATTGATTATGTAATATGCACCCGTTCTCTTTCTTGGTGGATTAATAGGACCGACAAAATCAATATCCCATTTGTCAAATTCATGTAAATTCACTTGTGGTAATAATGGAATATTATCTCGTCATGATATTTTTCCAGTTCTGTGGCAAATATCATAGTTGTGACAATAATCTCTGGCATCTACATATAGGGTAGACCACCACAATCCATCCTATAAAAGTTTTCGCGTTGTTGATTTTCTTGCATAATGGCCTCCTATGACATCAACATGTGATTCATTCAACACCATCGGTCTCTCATGCTCCAAGACGCAGCGATGAATAATTTCATATGGACCCATCTTGTATAACTGTCCAACAATCAACTGGAAATCTGCAGCTTTGAAAACTAATCATTTCTTTTGTGCATTATTGAATCCTTCCGGAACATATCCTATGGTAAAAAATGTATAATATCTCTATAGTGATCATCAAACATCTTGGTTGCAAATAGTTGTTCTTTAGGGAGACTATTGTTGAGATTACCAATCTCTTCTCCACTTTCTAGCCTCGATAGATGGATTAGTCCTAAATTCAGTTGACTCAGCTCAATGATAATCTCAAATTCAAATTCTTGGAATAAGAGAAGCCATTGACAAATATTCTCCCCCAACATTGGATTATTAACCAGATATTTCATAACAGAATGATCTATATACATCTTGAAATGTCCTCCCAACAAATAGTGTCGAAATTTCTAAAGAGCATATACCATATCTAGTCCTTTTCTTTATGTCATGTTATAGTTCTTCTCTGCCATTGATAATTTTCTACTAGCAAATGCAATGGGGTGATCAATAGAACCTTCACCTAGATTTGCAAGTACAACACCCAGTGCGACATTTGACGCATCAACGTGTACGTGAAATTCTTTATTCCAGTATGGAAAAACTAATATGGTTGTGGTAACCATATTTTTCTTCAAAACATCTAGACTCTCTTGGCATTTTTCACTCGACTGAAACTTAACATCCTTCTTCAATAATTTCTCCATAGGGGAAGTCACCTCTACATATCCTCCGATAAATTTCCTATAGTACCCCGTATGTCCCAATGTAGTTCTTAATTGCTTTTCTATCAAGGGTGGTGGTAGGTTGACGATAATCACGATCTTTGCAGAATCCATCAATATTCCATCGTGACAAACAACATGACCCAAGAGAATTCCAAAAGGAGCACACAAAATTCATTTCTCAAATTAAGGGAAATTTAGAATTGTCGACATCATTCCAACATCATTCTAAGACTATCGATATGATATTTTATGATCCCAAATACAGTCTAGTCATCAAGGTAGACTTCAAGGAATTTATGAATAAAATATTTAAAAGTAGTGACCACTATCCTAGAAATAATATGAGGGCCATTTATGAGTCCAAAAGTCATTACCATATACTGGAAACATCCCCACTCTGTCGCAAATGTTGTCTTGTGTCGATCTTCCTTTGCAATTTCGATTTCATGGGAAATGGAGAACTCATCAATAAAAGAATATATTTCTTGTCCCCAAACACTTTCCAATACTTCATCTGTAAATGGTGTTGGAAATGGGTTGTGCAAGAAAGAATTATTCAACTTTCTTAGGTCGACGCAGATGTGCACTTCACCAACAATTTTCTTATCTTGTACTACCATAGGGGTAATCCATTCAGATTCTTCAACATGTTCTATAATTCCCGCATATAAAATTCCATCTAATTATGTTTTAGTTTTTTCTCTGTACCTCGGATTGAGCCGATAGGTTCGTTGTTTAAAAAGATTTGTGTCGGGATTCAATGGAATCTTCATTTCTCCAAGACCTCCGACAATTCCCTTCATTTTGGAAAACTTAGTGGGGAACCAATCTTGAAACTCATGTAGCAGGCCTGTAATATTTTCGAAAATCTCATCATCCTAGTAATGTCCAATATTAGCAAACTTTGGGTTCTCGAAAGAACCAATATCCGCCTTCTTTAATTTTAAAGGATTCATAAACTTGTTGCTTAACACATCTTATCCTTCCATTGTGTGAGTACCTTCAGACTCATGAATATTTATGTCATGTGGGTCATCATCATCATGTTCCCCTATTACATTATAACATTACATTCAATGCTAGACTGTCACTCTACTTTGATAAAAATTTGTCGTTGACACATGAATATCTTCAAATATCTTAGCCTTGACTACTTGTAGAGTAACATCAATTGAGTGATGATCATCAGCAAATTGAAATGTGTGCATGAAACTGGAAGCTTTCCCTTCCCATTCAATTGTTCCTTGTCGCAGTTGGACCGATATATACTAGTTCTTTGGTATCATGTCCACAATATGTATAAATTGATGGACCCATTCCTGTCACGCGACAATTCTCAATATGGTTGATAGGATTAGTCATTCCTGTATATTTCAAAACATTACAGAGAATCTTGTAGAATTGCAGCTCTAGTACCATTAGAAAAATAACCTTGATGCAAAGAAATCACATGAGGTATATCTTTCTACTAAGATAATTCTCACCAGTATGCACAAGGAAAATAGAAAGAAGAATAAAGAGATTGAATACAAGATAAGTGATCCAATGAATAATAATTATTGAATCAATGACTTGATTGATTAATAAAATACTTGACTGATTATTACAATAGTAATACATCCTTATAAATGAAAATTGAGTTGTTGCAAGACAACTCATGCTAGTTCATAAACCTGACTTACCAAATATGGTAAACCCCCATAGGTGGCTAAAGCACTTCCCAAATCAGTCAAGGAACTCATGAACTATCTAAAGCATGAGTGCGTTGTCATGAATAATGGAAAAACATGCTAATCCTGGAATTTGAAGAGAAAATAATGGAGGATGGGTTGGCAACAAAAGATAACAATTTCCTAGTTGACTAGCTTTACCTTAACCACAGAAAAGCTAGAATAAAGCAGAATAAAGACATAATATGTAGGAAGGAGAATTTACTAACTCTGGAAATCAATAAAGTGGACAAGATCAAACCAAAATTAGGATAAAAGCGCTCTTGGCGTATATATGGAAAGTGTTGACCATGTGTTGTAAGTGGATGCCAACTATCTAGGCTAGTAGGTAAGAATTTTATAAAAAATGATTAAATGTTTTTATCCTAAGTATTTAGTGGGTTTATTATATTCCCAAAACCCACTTTAAGTCCGACTTATGATTTTTATGTATGAAATAATCATATGAATATGGTACATATAGGTGTATATAGGTCCCAACAACAAGGTTATGGTCACCATTTACAATTATTCATGACCAAATAAGCTGAGGAAAGAGGCAAAACCACATGGAGAAAATACTCCCTCAAGAAAGGAAAAGGCACAAAATTTGAAATATGTCTTTATCTTCACTTGAATGAGTTGAATGAACTTCTTCTGGTGAAATACTTTGATGAATAAATCATGAACTCCATGATCATACGCTAGAGTGTAGAATTTGCAAGAAAGAAGAGGAGATACTCGTATCTCATAATATGATGAAGTGGAAGAATCATCTGAACGATTCTTGCTACTAACAAAATATGATCTGCAAACACACTCTGAAATGGAAAATATATCTGTGCATACTCCTTCCCAAAGAGTACACAAATTAAGACAATCAATAACACAACCAGTTCCTTGTATATATACAAAATTGTGATGTGGATCACATATGATTCTTCCAATCTGATGTAGCACCTTCCCAGATATGATATGAGGCTGAAAAGAATATATTATATCAGAAATATTATCATATGGAACAACAAAGACCAAATTTTTAGTGTCTCCATGAGGGTATGGGGCTAGACTAGGAAAAGTATGAGCAACTGGGGAAAATAGATGAGTGTAAAAATATGAATGATGATTGCACTTGAGATCTAAACCATGAGTGTTTATAATATATCCAAACATGTGTATGATAATTCCAATGATTAATAAGTTCATATATGACCAACCAGTGAAAAATAGGAAAGACTTGAAACCATTTGATATAAGTATCACTACATAAGAAACCAATGAGGAATCAACTAGTGAACTTGGGGTTTGTATAGTCTTAGGAGTATTCAGAGTTATGGTTTATAGTATGTATGGTGGTATGAATGGTTTCATGAAATGAATATCAGGCTGCAAATATGCTTCTAAATAATAATTATGGAGTGAGGAAGAGTTTCTCAAAGACAAGTAAGGATCTAGTGAAAAACCACAATCGTTGGGAGATGAATCTAGGAGATTGATAGGTGGATTATCAAAGAAAGAAACTAAGATTTCTGATTCTGATATATCAAAAGGTAAATATATATAAAATATGTGAGGAAAGAATTTATCTCTGGCACTCAAGGCATAGTTTGTATCACCTTATAACTACACACTATGAGAGTGTTATGAAGAATCAACAAGATTCTCTAGCGCATCTAGAACTTTGATGTTGTGCTTCTCAAGAAGATGATACATGTAGTCCATATTCTTCTTGAAACATTTTTTATCAGGATGAAATCCCTTGCTTCAATAAGAACACTTGTATGTGCTTCCTTTCTTCTTGACTTTCTTCATCGAAACTTCATCAATAGGCTTCAAACTTTCATCTTCAATATTTGACTTTGGCTTCTTCTCTTTCACAATTTGCTTCTCTTTGGAATTGGTATTCTTTCTTCCTAGAACTATGAGAGAATGATCCTTGCACTTAAAAGATCTAAGAGCACCCATATGGATCAATTTATCTTTCTCCTTTGCTGGTGAATCAAGGAATGCACTCAAAGAAGGCATTTTCCAATTAGAAATACCAAGCCTAGTAGCATGAAAAGTAGACACAAAATATAAGTATCCAGGACCCAATTTTGATAGGATTGAAATGAGCAATTGATATTATTTCTTGTAAATCCCACATTTCTTTAGAAACATAACAAGTGACTTGAATTTGGTGAAGAAACCATCAATAGAATTGAAACTTCTTGGACTTAATGAGAATAACTCATTCTCCAACTAATGCGCTCTTATCTCATCTTGAAATCCAAAGAGAGTATCAAGTTTGGCTGACACTTGGTTTGGAGTGGTCAAACCATATAGATGAAAGAGTATATTAGGGGAAATATAGAGTCAAATAAATTCATATGATTCAACCATAGAATTTGGTTCATTTCCTAAAGCCATAGAAACTCTATAGAGTCCCTTACTGCACAATAGAGGTCAAATTTTGGATTTCCATTCATGATAGTTGAAGGGAATCAAAATCATAGTTGAAGAAGAATCCATATTGAGACATTGATGTGCTCAAGGAGATACTCTCTATAACCTGCATAAATAAAACAAGGAGAAAATATTGTAAGCTTAAATTGAGCTCTTCTTCATAGAGGAATAGGAGTCTGGATGCGCTCTTATAGAGGGAACACATAGCTCCCCAACTTTCTTGAACTCAAGGGCCTGTGCAAGAAGATGAGGGACCTTTTTGTGCACGTTAGATGCAATAGAAACCCGAAAAATCAGGCATCCCTCAACTTACTTGGATTTTTTGAGATACTTATGCAAAATATCTTGCATTGAGTAAAAAACATGAAATGTAGGAAATTGAATCACCTTTCCGAATATATAACTTTTATGTATCGAAAATTTGCATAGCTATGTCAAATCTCATTTTTCCTAACAGGCACTTTTTATTTTTCAAGGC
>LPNX011092777.1:0-23384 GCA_001517045.1 Pseudotsuga menziesii | reverse complement strand
AATAAGTATCTAGTTTTTCAAGCTCCCTTTCCTTACCTCTTGAATTTCCCTCTAATTTTTTTTACCATGAGAACAACAATATTCCAAGGGTATATCCAATAAATTGCAAGCTAGATATACCAAAAACTTGTTACTCAATAGGGGTTGAGACGCCTGGGTGTCCACCGGGGTGAGCCTTTATCCTAGGGATCGCCTACCCTTTGAGCCTTGTCACAACAAGCCAATGAGCAATCCTACCCTTGCTGGTTTTGAACATATGACCTACATGGAAATAACACATATTCTTAACCATTAAGCCTATTCAGATGCTTTTGAAATCTCCAACATTCTAATGAATTATAATGGATATAATTTTAAGGTGTTGAACCTATTTGACCAATAGAATTACATGAATATTTCTTCTGAAATTGTTTGCTAATCCAAATGTTGCTTTCATCTAAACTAGTTCCAATGATATGAAGAGAAAAATGTGTCCTATATGAACAAATGTTATGAGGCCATGTGACATGTATCGGATGATCCACATCATCGAGGTGACATCAGCTTGTTCAATCAACAACATTGATGGTGGTTCAATAAAAAAATGACACATGTACTGCCACGTCATTAAAAATTCAACGTAGATTTCCTTGTTCCTTTGGTTGTAATATTTAGTGTGCTTTCATAATATTTCAGTTCTGTGGACACTGATATATTTTGGCTCATTTCCATGTTCTTTCGTTCAAGTCTTGGCGCTTAGAATCCTATGCCCGAACAAAAATGGATCCTCAACATTTCTCATTCGTAGACTTCACAATTGTGTTTCGTGTGGATCGTGTGGGTCATGGGTGCTCTAGTGAATTCCATGGAAATGGCCCACTGGAAGACGTTGTTTCATTGAAAATATGACTGAATGACAACCATACTTAGGCCATGCATATGACATTATATCCAACAGCCTACAAACCATATATACTATATTAACTTATGAATTAACAAAGATCAAAATATCTCGAAGCCAAAACCCACCAAAATAAGCATCTATCTCATGGTCACCTACCCTTCCCAAAGATGAGTGAATTCTACAAAAGTCGTGTCTAAAGGAAAAGGGCCTGCCACTCACCAAGGAGAATGGTACCGCTCCCGTAAATATTATTTCATTTCCTTTGATGGAAGAAAACATGATATCTAATCGCTCATACAATTACATGCCAGTTACTGAACCACGTTTCCATGTTGTACACGTGCTCACAATTTCATGCAAAGATCCAGGGTTTAAGCACATCAATCACAATATCTACTTACCATCATTAACATTGAACACTAAAATAACACAACTTTAACAAAGACATCCATATGCACTAACCTTGCAATCACCATAAGACTTCACGTCATTCAAATTTAGACAGGAAAATCATAGATCACACCACAAAAGAAGACATGAATTTCATCATCAATCTTCGTCTTATATTAACTTCAAAGATTACAAAACATCCATTGGTCAAAAGCATCAAACCAAAACATATTCATTCGCATATCACAAATAGATCGCAAAACATATGATGTCAACAATTACCAAAATATCTTTGATTAAATCCCAGATGATCTCTAGATCCTACTTCTAAGTCTACTTATAAGATTGCTCCTTTACAAAATGGTCCACATAAGCCAACTCTCTAACTTACTTGGAAAAAAACTCTAACTACTTGCGACCAAGATGACCATACTTATAGGTAACTTCCTGTTGCATAGTGAACTTTTCCACAGGCCCCTAACACAATCTCGTGGATCATCCTCGAGCCACGTCGGTTGGACATAGATGGTGCATTCAACTTAGCTTTGTAGATGTCATGCTCTGACTGAATCTACTCAATTTATTCTTTGATATTTGTGCTTATTTCTGCTCATTCTTTGACCTCTTGCTCTGTAGGGTGCTCTTCAGATACCTATGCCACTTTAGTCCATGCATCCCTGGTGATCCCAAGTCTATCCATATGCTTAATTGCCAGCTGCTCTACGTCCTCCTGGAAATGATCTAACTCAATCATCCTCCTCTGGTGTCTGTCCCTTGCCTTATTAACTCGTTGTTGCAGCTCTTTTAGCTTTACTACCTTGGTCACCTGCAATTAGGGGCATCATTCTCAGTGATCCCCTCATCATTGTTAGTTGTGCCTCCGCCTCATGGAGTTGCACACCTAACTAATTTAGTTGGTCATCTTGAACAACTCTCATCCAGAACTTTGTCATTGCTTCAGCCAAGGATTTTCCTGCTTTCTCCAACTCTTATAGCTATGCTGCTGCCTCCTTTATCTTGCTTTTGTGCTCTGGAAGTGTACTTGGTACTGCATGTGCTTGCAACTCCTCACTTTCCTTCTTCAAGTCAATGACTATTTGTCCTAGTCGCAATACCTTCACTTTTGCAAACATCTCCATAGCAATACCTGGAATTTCTTCACATGCGATGGACATTTCCTTCTCCAGTCGCTTCCTATCATCGACCGCCTTGGTCTTTTCAATCACCTCTGCTAATTGTGCCTTATTTATTTGTTCTATATATACTTGTGCTTGTGCTATCTGCTCTTGCAACTTGACTAATTGATCTTGTACCAATGCCTCCCAGTCTTGGATTTATTGACTCACTGCTGTCTGCAGTCGTGCTAGTGTCTTGATCGGTAGCTTAATGATGTCAAGGACAATTAAGTGAAATTGTTGGATTGCTGCATCAACATATTCATTACCTTTCATCAGTGCATGCACGAAATTTGTACAAGCTGCACTCTCTTACCGATGCTTATCTCTGCTAATCTTTGTAGTTAATCAGTCTCTGGTACCTTTTCGAGAATGGCATTCGTCAGGGATTGCAACAACCCCTTGACTTGATGAAAGTACCCCGTAGAATGCTGCTTCATTTTTGCTTGACAGTCATTGGTGTATTGCTTGCTTCTCCTTGTTCGAATGGTATCTTTGTTCTCCCTTCTTCTAGTTTCCTCTCCATATTTGAATATATTGGAGTCATGGATGATTCTTCTTTGAACTCCTTCACTTGGTCTTGTTCAACTGGTATATCCTCTAGTGGTCCTACTTCTGTGTCCAACAACTCCTCAATACTGACCAAAATCTTCCACTCTACCAACCTTTCGTCTATAATGGCGTCAATATCCTCATCAGTCAACTTGTATTGCGTTGTTAACCACTGTTTCTCTACATCATGTCGTGCTTGGATGTATATTACATGTGGGCCGATTGTGAATCGTGCCACCCTTTGTTACTTGGCTACTGCAGTATTTGTGATGCACAAAACCTTCCGTGTCGCATCCCATAGTGCATCCAAATACAAATAAAATTGTACGTTGCAGTAAATTTGTCGCTCCTTATTTTCAAGTGTCCATAGGTTTTGGTACCACACTCCTCTACATGAGCAGACTGCTTCGACGTCCATCCCATGGTAATGTGTCAATTCCATCCACCCTATAAGTGCGATTAGTATTAATAACCATGAATAAGTAAATGGTCTCTTACCTTGCTACGTGAAGACGACGTCTTCCATAATTGATTCAAGAAGAACAGGGACAAGTTCATCTGAATGCCCTCTGTGCACTGCTCTGCGCATGCAATCACTCTCGACGTGCATTGGTTTGGTCTGTTTTTTTGCATGATTTTTACCGCAAGAACCTTTTCCGTGACTCGAACTAATTTGTCATTGATAGTTTTAATGACATATTCTAGCTTGTCCCGAACAATGTCATATTTCTTCTTCAATATTGTGCCCAACCTTTTGTCATTGTCTTTTCCCCTAAACTACTACTGCAATGGATCGACACCTGATTTAGGCAGGTCGGTGATCTATGAGATTAGGTTAACCGTGACAGGAACTTTCATATCCAACCATAGATACCCTCTGTGGAAGCATGACAACAACTGCTTCACACATGCATTAGCTTCCACCCCGCTTCCAAAATGTGGCATATGGGTGATGGCCAATAGATCGGACCGCTGCAAGCCCATTTCCCATTGGGTCGGTGCCCTAGTGATTGGTCCTCCAACCTCATGGGCTTTATTTTCATATGGTTGTTTAGTACATTATGGATATGACGGAATGTCATGATCGCTATACTGCAACTTCTATAGATGCAAAACAATATTCATGGTAACATGCACCCACTTTGGCGTTGCTGGCATCTTGATGCCAAATATATGGTTCTTATTGGGACGAGCTGATGGTGCACCCACCTTCCATGGTGGTATGTATCCTGGAATATAGTTAAATGTTAGCCCTTTTCTTGCTGTATATTCTTCTCCTCCCATCATCGATGGGTCGGCTTCTACTTCTGCTACCCCCATTGTACTACGGGTCCATTTGATCATTTGTGGAAGAGACTTTGGGTGATTTGTGCCCCTCTTCTTCTTTGGAATTCTCGACAATGTCTGCTGGATTTTTGGCCTCTCTTTTATTATAGGTACGCTCACTATTGGTTATCCTTGTGTGCTACCACTCGAAATAATTTGGGCCATACTGGTCTCTCTCGCTTCCACTCTTGACTGTTCTCTTACACTTTCCTTTGATCAAACTTGACTTGGTGCACAACTATCACATTGGTTCAAATGACGCACCTCCCACCCATTGATTCTTATAGCATTGATAACGATCGTGCAAATGATTTCGACCATCATAGCTGAATCCCTCAATGATTGACCAAATATGTCACCGATTCTTTAAGTCCAACGATCCGATTCCTCCATAAATGTGTGTCTCATCCATTTGCATCATCTCCTGTCTAGTTTAATTGCTGCATTTATTGCCCGATGTGACCATATCACACCTTGTTTGGTATCGCCAAGCTCCGTTCTTGCTGCAATTTCTATTGTTTTTCTATTTCTGTCGACCATTTGTTGCTAAGATTTTCTTTCAGTTTATTTTCTTGATCCTCTTTCATTTTTTTTGTGTGTAGCTTATCAATCATGGTGTTGTATCTGTCTATCCAGATAGGGATGTATTCGGCTTCCATTTACCAACATGGGCAGTAATGCTCCATCTAACTGCTGTAAGTGCGCCACATCTCCATTGGTGATGAAATGAATCACATACGGTCCTAACCAATGCATTTGTAACTAACCAGAATGCTTCAGGAACTTGTTGTTGTAGAGGAGAACCATATCACCATGCTGGAAGTACTTCACTTTCACATTGCAGTTGTGCCATGCGTTCTGGAAATCATTTTTGACTTGCTGATAAAATCCTGTGATGAATCGATCCTCCTTGAGTTGTAACAACTACGTCAATCATTGTTCAATCGCTCCTTCCTTTCTCATGCCTATCACTGTCATTGTGCACAGGTTGGGAACAATGTACTCCATCGACATTATCACCTCCTGGCAGTAGACAAGCTTGAATGGTGTTTGTCTCATAAATCGCTTGCACGTCATTCTATAGGACCATAGTATCGCAAGACTTTTCAAATCCCAATCATCCTAATTTGTATTGCATACCTTTGTTAGTGCATTTTCGAATACCTTGTTGAATGCTTCAACTGCTCCATTTTCTTGTAGATGATATGGAGTACTCTTCTCATGATGGATTTGAAATTCCTTAGTCATTGCGTTAATCATGGGATTAACAAAGTGAATTCCTTGGTCGTTCATCAGTATCTTGGGATAATCGAACTGAGTAACCACATTGTTGAATATGAACCTAGCTACTTTCATAGCTTTACAATTCGTCACTGGTGCTACTTCAACCTGTCGTGTCAAATAGTCTATCGTAGTAATGATGTATCGTGCTCCCGTTCATTTTCCTAACGGATTGATGGGTCCCACAAAATCCAATGCCCATTTATCAAATGACAGCAACGTGATTTGTGGTACTAACAGAATCTCATTCCATCATGATAGCTTCCCTATCATTTGATAGACGTCGCAACTTTTAGCATAGTCTATGGCATCACTGTGCATTGTCATCCACCATAAACCAGCTCAGAATATCTTCCTAGTGGTCACACATCCTCCATAATGTCCTCCTGCAACTTTGTCATGCGCTTCGGCCAATATTCTCTCCTGTTCGTGTGGTAGGGCATATCGATGTAGAATTTCATTCAACCCCATTTTGTAGAGTTGGTCCACGATTAGCTAAAAGTCTGCAACTTTGATGACCAATTGCTTCTTCTGACTCATGGTGTAGTCCTCTGGTGCTTTTCTTGTCGCTAAAAATTGAAGAATTTTTTCATAATGGTCATTTACCATGCCGATCTTAAACAACTGTGCATCAAGTCAACCATCTTTGATGTTGTTGGGATCATTGCCAAACTTTATCCGCGAGAGATGATCTGGTCCTGCATTCAACCATCCCGGCTTCATGATAATTTCAAAGTCAAATTCTTGTAAGAGGAGTAACTATTGGCAAATATCCCCCTCCAACACAAGCTTGTTGACTAGATACTTCAGCGCTGAGTGATCCATAAAATTTTTGAAGTGTCCACCCAACAAATAGTGGTGAACGTTTTGCAATGCATACACCATCGCCAATCCTTCCCTCTCAATTGTTGTGTAGTTTCTTTCCGCAGTAGACAACTTCCAACTTGCAAATACGATGGGGTGATTGATCGCTCCCTCTCTTGGTTGTGCTAGAATTACTCCTAATGCAACTGATGATGCATCGTCATGGACGTGAATATCCTTCGTTGAATCTGGAAAGACCAATATTGGTGCTATGTCCATCTTCTGATTCAGAGTATCGAGACTACGCTGACATTCATCATTCCATTGAAACTTCGCATTGTTTTTTAGAAGTTTCTCCATCGGTGTTGTGATTGTTGTGTAACCCCTTATGAATTTACGGGAATATCCTGTGTGGCCCAACGTCACCCTCAACTGATTTAGTGTCTTTGGAGCAGGTAGGTCACCAATATCGCAATCTTGGTGGGATCGACCAACATCCCTTCCTTGCATACAATATGTCCCAATAAAATCCCAAACGGGGCACAAAAGATGCATTTCTATAGATTCAATGTGATTTGATGTTGTCGACATTTTTATAACATTAGTTGAAGATTCACAACATTGATATTTTACCAACCCATACATATTCTAGTCGTCCATGTAGACTTCCAGAAATTTGTGGATGAAGTCCTTTAACACCGCGACGACTATCCTTGAAAATATTGCAGGCGCATTCTTTAGACCAAATGACATCATCGTGTACTAAAAACATCCCCATTCCATTACAAATGTGGTCTTTTGCCTATCTTCCTTCGCAACACTTATCTGGTGGTAGCGTAAAAATCCATCTGTGAATGAATAGATCTTTTGTCCTCCCACTTGTTCCAATACTTTGTCTGTAAATGATGTTGGGAATAGATCATGAATACTTGCATCATTCAACTTCCTGAGGTCAAAACAGACCCGTATTTCGCTCGTCTTTTTGTCTTGAACAACCATCAGACTGATCCATTTCAATTCTTCAAAAGTTTTGATAATGCCAGTATCCAACATTTTGTCTAATTCTACTTTTACGTTTTCTTTATATCATAGGTTCAGTGTATACAGTCGTTGCTTCATTGGTCGTGCATATGGATTCAATGGAATTTTCACCTCGCCCAACTCACCTGAAATCCCTTTTATCTCAAATAATTTTGTTGGAAACAAGTCCCGGAATTCATGCAATAGATCAATGATCTTTGACATAGTTATCTCATCCCAATAATCCCTATTGTTAGCGAATTTTGGGTTCTCTATCGTTCCGATATTGACGTTCCTTGTCTTAAGCGGTCGCGTGATTTCTTGAGATGTTATTCCTAGTGTGATGATATCTTGACTTCCTTATGATTATGTAATGTTGATTGCACATGGATCATCTTTGTTGTCCAACTCCCCTGTCACATTATAGCACTCCGTCACGATCTCCACTACTGATGTCCCTTATGCTTCTGTCGACAATTCAGCTGGAATTGTTTCCAACACAAGAGTGAGGATGTGCTTATGTGAAATATGTATGGCTGGGTCGTCATGCACAAATCTAAACGTTTGACTAAAACCGACAGCCAATTATTCCCATGTTGTAGTGTCCCTTCATATTTCTGTCGACACGTACCACCTCCTAGGTACTTCATCCAATGTATGGATGAAAGCATGTACCCATTCCTCCCTTGGTTTTAGTATTCGGTCCCTATGGAATGCGACCAAATGGTTGTTGGGATTAGTATTTCCATCATACCTATTTCCTTGGTAGTTCTCTACTTCCCGAAATTGGGCTTCCATCATTTTTTGGATATTGGCTAGTATCCTATCGAGCTCTTGTGCATAGTCCACCATCTCACTGGAGTAGCCTTCAATGCTTCCTCTAGCGCGAACAATCGTTGAGGTTATTATACTTTCTCCTTAAACTTGGTAATAAATCTAGCCAAGTTAGGCAATCCTTCATAGGTTGGCAGTTCGATGAACTCTGTTGCGACCCAATGCAGGGACTGAGTTGTTGGAGACATTTACCACCATACACACTCATTTTGGTCAATTTGGCCTAGTTAAACCACTATCCTAAGTTTTATTGACTTAATTAACATTAGAGGAGGACTGTATGACATCAGCATGAGCACACCCATGCCTACCTTCAGTCAAGGAGGCCAACTAAGCCTTCTCCTTCATTCGGGGAGGCTAACTGGAGCACTCCAGGGGTGATCTGAGTGTCATAAATGCACTTAATTGATAATTGATGGTTACAATCAGTTAAATAGAGTAGTGAAGGTGCCTCCTTTCATTAAATTGATTATTTAATTAATATTTAATGAATTGGAGTCAACAAGGGCACCTCCAACCACCTCTGTTGGTCAGTTAGACTTTAGTTAACCTCATCGGGGTTCATTGGAGTTATTGATGTGCTACCACTTGTTGGTTGGCTTGCAGTGACATGTGTCTGAGCTACTTTCAGTTAGACTTAGTCATTTATTGCACTTCAACTTCAGTTAGGACTCAATTGAGTCAATTAAGGTTTTGATCAGTGGTTAACTGGTGTGTTCACTGTGGCTTACATTCAGTTAAGCTAGACTCACTCAATCAATTCGAATGACCTCCTTGGGAATTCGAATTGTCTTGGTATTCATGCATCTGGAATGATCATTGTATTGTATCATCATTCCTTCATTTGATTATACAGAGTTGCTACTTCCATTGCAACACCATTTTTCGAATTTTATGCATATCTGTCTATATTCTTTGTGAGACTGTGTTTTCAATTCCTAGACCACTGTAAAAAATTAATATGGTATCAAAGCTCATGGCCGGATGAAGCTCAGATCTCTCAAAAACAAGGTTTTTGACATATCTTGCATGAAAAATTGAGCAAAAGCTCAAAATTCCGGCACTGCACCAGAAGCCAAGTTCTACCACTTAATACCCCAAGTAAGGAAATTGTTGATCAAGCTTGCTTGATCAACTATGCTGGGTGTGATGAAATCCTAAAATGTGCAGGTTGTCTGACCTTACGGTGCCCCTTTCATTGTGATTTGTAGGATTTTAATAGGTGAAAGCATTCGCTTCAGTAGTTTCAGATGGCTTCTTCCGTAGAACTCTTGACTCCGTTCAATTTCCACTCATGGAAAGGAGACATAGAGATCCAACTATGTTCCAAAGGACTCTATAGGGTCATTATGGACACTGAAGAAGAGCATGCTTCTGTGACAGACAAAGCTAGCTTGAACAAGAAAGATGAAGCATTCGGATTCTTGTGCCTCTCTATTTCTTGGGATCTTCTTTTCCATCTCTCAGGATTGAAGACTCCAAAGGAAATTTGGGACAAATTAGAAACCCTATATGGAAAATAGGATGATTTGAGAGTATACCAGCTTGATAATGAGTTGATGTCTCTCTATCCTTCCAATTTTGAGACCTTAAATTATTTTTTCACAAAGTTCAAGCACATTGTCTTACTGTTGAAGCAATGTAAGATGGAGAAGGAGGATGATCAGCTCATCCTCGCCATACTCTCCAAACTTGGGGCTGTTTATTAAGTGTTTGTCTCTAAATTCCATGCGGGGAAGCTCACAACCCCTGGATGGAAGATTCCTTCACTCAATGCCTTCATTGAGTCCCTAACAAGTGAACATGATAAGCTTGTCCAGATGGGGATCATCAGATCCTCCCGTGATCAAGCACTCCATGTCCTGAGGCCCAAAGATCTGAAGGGTAAAGGAAAGCAGTAGAAGAAACCAAAAACCAAATTCAAAGCTCCTAAGCCTAAAGTTGAAAACCAGCAGCATGAAGAGTCTTCCGGCTCAAAGAAGAACAAAGGAAAAGGGTATCATGGAAAGGAAAAAGTCAAGTGTTCATATTGTGGGAAGGGCTGCCACCCTAAACATTCCTGAATGAAAAAGAAACTTGATGAAGCTACCTCTCTCCTTGAGATAAATCACATCAATCTTTTGGAAAGCTTTCGGAGGAGAGATCAACAAGATCGAGAACCACATCATGAAAGAGGTCATGCCCTCATGGAAAGCACTTCGAAGTCCAAAGCACTCTTGATAGATTCTGGAGCTTCAAACCACATGATGGCTAAAGGAGACTCCTTCTCATCTTTGGAGACCAGAAAATCCATTCCCATCCACATGGGAGATGACTCCACCATCATATTTGAAGGACAAGGTACTGTAGATCTTGAGCATGGTTATTTTTCCAATGTTTTGTATGTACCATCTCTTGCATCAAACCTCCTAAGTGTTTATCAAATGAAACATACGGGAGTTCCCAAGAGAGTCTCCTTATGTAGAGATCACAAAACTTGCATCTAGAAAACTTTGTAGCAAAAGGCCTTGCAAACCTTCATGCAAAAGCCTACGAGTTCTCCCATTTTGTGGCGGATGCAAAGCCCACCGCATTGTTGACTCATGGAAATGAAGTTAGTATACTGTGGCATGAGAGGTTTTGCCATATGAACTTCAAATACTTGCATCAATTACAGAAGAATTGTATGGTTGAAGGCCTCCTAGTCATCAAAGCTACCACTGGAATTTGCAAGGGTTGTGTTGTTGGAAAGCACTATGAGCATAAGTTTGATCAAGGGAAGGCAAGCCAAGCATCATGCATCTTGGGACTGATACATTCTGATATCAGAAGTCCCATGTCTATCACATCCATGAATGGATAAAGGTAAATTCTGACTTTCATTGATGACTTTTCCAGATACACATGGGTCTTTTTTATCAAAAAAAAGTCGGAATTCTTGGAAAAATTCACTAAATTGAAGGCCTTGATTGAGAATGCATTTGGCCAAAAGATCAAGATATTGAGGTCTGATAATGGAAGGGAGTATGTCAATAATGAGTTACTGCATATATGTTCCCAAAGTGGTATTCAGGTCCAGCATTTAGGTCCCTACACTCCCTAGCAGAACGTTGTAGTGGAGAGGAATAATCGGTCTCTCAAAGAGATGACCACCTGTATGTTGGAATCAAAGAAGTTGGCTGAAAATTTGTGGGCTGAATCCATGCATGCTACAGCATATATTTAGAATAGATTGCCACACTCATATGTGAAAGGGAAGACCCCTTTCTAAGCATACTTCGGACACAAGACGGATGTGTCGAATCTGCGGGTGTTTGGGTCCACTGCATGGGCCCGATTTCCACTTGATAAAAGGAGGGATTTGCAAGCGCAAATCCTAGAATGTATGTTTATTGGATATCCTGATGAATCAAAAGGTTTTAAGCTACTGGATATCAAAACAAACCAGATCATTATTGAAAGGAGTGTCAAGTTCGATGAGCCTCTTCAGGAGGTAGAACTAGTGAAGGAGAAAACTGCTGAATTTCCTTTCTATTCTACTGAATATTTGGATGATGAAATTGGGGGTGATGACCCTGATTTGGATCCTCTGATTTTTGATATCAATGTACAACAAACATCAGATTTTGAATCAAAACCTGAAGTACAAAATCATCTCCCAACTTGGGCCCGACAGACACTCTCCTCTGCAGGAGATAACATTGGAAATCCTGATGATCCAAGGAGAACCCTGTCTGATTTCCAAAGAGCAAGTATTGCGCTCTCTTGTCCTGATTATTTGCTGTCAAAATATTTTTATTTGATGATAAGTTCAGACCCAAATTCTTACTACCATGCTCGGAAGGATCCGAGATGGCAAGTTGCCATGGATGAAGAGATGAATTCTCTTCAGAAAAACACAGCTTGGGAGCTAGTTTCTCTTCCTCCGGGAAGGAAATTGATTCAATGCAAGTGGGTGTTTCGGAACAAGATTGCTGTAGATGGAAGCAAATACAAATACAAGGCAATGCTGGTAGCAAAAATTTTCTCCCAGGTCCAAGGTGTGGACTACCATGAGACTTTTGTTTCGGTTGCAAAAATGGACTCCATCCGCCTAGTTTTGGCAATTTCAGCATCTAAGCACTAGGAAGTGCATCATATGGATGTTAAGTCAGCATTTATGCATGGAGATATTCATGAGGAGATATACATGAATCATCCTAAGGGATACATCTCTGATCCATCTTTGGTTTGCAAGCTAAAGAAGTCACTATACGGGTTAAACCAGGCCCTAAGAGAGTGGTATTCCAAGATGGATGCCTTCCTTCTCTCGCAAAAATTCCAAAGGTGTAAATCAGATCCAAATGTGTATATACAGAATCTTGATGGTAATTTTATTGTTATTGTTTTATATGTTGATGAATTACTGATCACAGGTAGCACAGTTACTTCTATTTCAGTCATCAAAACTGCTCTCCACAATGCATTTGAAATGAGCGATTTGGGGCTCTTAAAACAATTTTTGGGGCTCGAAATTGAGAAAAATTATGATGGGATAATGGTAACTTTTTCCAAATACATATCATACCTGTTATTCAAGTTTAACATGGCTGAATGTAGTGCTACTCCATTCCCTTTCCTTTCAGGGATCAACCTTAAAGAAGGAAAAAGCACACCTCCCATGGACTGCACTATTTATCGACAGCTGATTGGTAGCTTGTTGTACTTGACTCATTTTCAGCCTGATATCTATTATGCCATGAATTTTGTATCAAGATACATGCAGCAGCCCCATGATCTTCATTGGAAGGCAGCCAAGAGGATCCTCCAGTATGTTCAGGGAACCAGGACCTACGGCATTGACTATGCTGTAGACTTCGAGCTAGAGCTGGTTGGATAGACAGATTCCGATTGGGACGGTGATTCTATTGATCAAAATTCAAATTCTGGATATGTATTCATGTTTGGTGGTGGCCCATTTGCTGGTCTAGCAAAAATTAGGCCACCATAGCATTGTCTTCAGCAGAGGCCGAGTATCGAGGAACGATGAATGCTTGCATCCAAGTTGTTTGGTTGCAAGGCATTCTTTCAGAGGTTGTTCTTGGTATTACTTTTTCCACTATCCTCTTTTGTGACAATCAAAGTGATATTAAGATATCCACGGATCTAGTTACCAGGTAGAGGACCAAGCATGTAGAGATACACATGCATTATATCAGGGAGCTAGTGTATGACAGGACCATCATTCTGCAATACTGCCTGCCTAATGAGCAGATTGTAGACATCTTCACCAATATATTTTCAGAAAAGAAGTTCACTTACCTCCGTTCATTGTTGGGGGTGACTTCATCAGGGTGATCCAACTACTTTCAGTGTTCAGCTTGAGGGGGGGGGGGGTTTCCCATTGGGTTTTCCCTCTTTGCCTCACTTAGTTTGTTTTGAGCATTGTTTGAGTTTTAGTATTGTATAGGGTGATCTACGGCCTTTGTTGTTGGGGACATATCATTCTTATGCACTTATGTTTTCTACTTCTCCTGAGTATAGATTTGGGGGGGGGTGTTTGAGACATTTACCACCATACACACTGATTTTGGTCTACTTGGCCTAGTTAAACCACTATCCTAAGTTTTATTGACTTAATTGACATTAGAGGAGCACTATATGAAATCAGCATGAGCACACCCACGCCTACCTTCAGTCAAGGAGGCCAACTAAGCCTTCTCCTTCATTCGGGGAGGCTAACTGAAGCACTCAGGGGGTGATCTAAGTGTCATAAATGCATTTAATTGATAACTGATTGTTACAATCAGTTAAACAGAGCAGTGAAGGTTCTTCCTTTCATTAAATTGATTATATAATTAATATTTAATGAACTGGAGTCAACAGGGGCACCTCCAACCACCTCTGATGGTTAGTTAGACTTCAGTTAACCTCATCGGGGTTCATTGGAGTTATTGATGTGCTACCACTTGTTGGTTGGCTTGCAGTGACATGTGTCTGAGATACTTTCAGTTAGACTTAGTCATTTGTTGCACTGCGACTTCAGTTAGGACTCAGTTGAGTTAATTAGGGTTTTGATCAGTGGTTAATTGGTGTGTTCACTATGGCTAACATTCAGGTAAGCTAGACTCACTCACTCAATTCAAATGACCTCCTTGGGAATTCGAATTGTCTTGGAATTTATGCATCTCGAATTATCATTGTATTGTATCATCATTCTTTCATTTGATTATACAGAGCTGCTACTTCCATTGCAACACCATTTTGCCAATTTTATGCATATTTGTCTGTATTCTTTGTGAGACTATGTTTTCAGTTCCTAGACCACTGTGACAAATTAATATGAGAGACTCGTCCACATTTTCAAACTGATAATTCATGTAATCGATTCTGCCAATTCTCCAATGCATCGTCGAAGTATGATGACGCAGAGTTATTAGTGCGCCAACTTAGCTCTCCATCTGTGGTGGGATTAATTTAGTCTTCAAAAATATTATAGGCATGATCCCATCCTACTACAACTTCTTCTTTCACTGGTTCAATGTATCTTTGACCTTCTGTGAGATATAATTGGGAAATTATGTGCATGTCACAATTCTTAAATGTCATCACTCTTTTCTTGAAGTTGATAACCTCCATATTGTTGTTCTCCCAGCCAATCCCCAACATCACAAGATATGAACTACTTTCGTCAACTATATCAATCACGTCAAAATATGCATATGTCTTTAATCATTCCACTTCAACAAGGAGATGGGGTACTCTACCGATTGACGATACCTTGGCTTGTTTCGCTAGTTGTAGTTGTACTAGAGACAAAACCAATTGCGGTTTCCCCATCCTCTCCTAGGTTTGCTTCGTCAAGATGTTTACATATGATCCTAGATCTAAGATGATCGAATCCATGTTGTAGTCATCAATCTGGAAATTCATTCTCATTTCCTTCCCCATTTTCTTCTTATGCAAAGAATTCACAACATGGCCTTTTCGTCCTTTCTCCTTTCGATACAACAATCTCACTATTTCTGCTAATGCATCGGGGTCTTTTTCTAGAAAGAAACAACTTTCCATTTTTTTTGCAATGTATTGACCTTCTGCGATGGTCCTAAAATCACTATTAAATCAAGAGTAGGTGGCATTTCATAGATATGCAACTTACCCGCATGCTTGTTCAGTATATCTCTTGTGTCAAAGAAAGTTTCTTTTTCATTTTTGACATCGAACTGTACCTTCTTCCAAGCTGCTGGACGAATATGTGGTAGCATTCCATTAGCTCATGTCATTCCTTCTCCATGATTGATCACTCCAACATCCATTGGTTGAGTCCCGGGTTTACTGAAAATATTCTCGACATTTGATCCTAGAGCTTGGTTCTGAGCTATGTTCTAGTTCTGAGCTGCGTTCTAGTTCTGGCTCTAGTACTAGTTATGTGGCGGTGGTGGAACATTCTTTTCTTGCCACTTTACAATCAGCTGTGGGAAGTCTCCAATAGTATGATCTGCGGCACTACAATAGGTACACTAAGACTGTAAGTGCAGAAATTCTCTTTGGTAATTTCCTAATACTCCATAATTATAGCATGTCACGGGTCCACGACCTCGTCCCATGCCTCCACCTTGACTGAAGCCTCCATTACGACCCCCACAAAATCCTCCACAGACTCCACCTTGTGGATGATACCGTGGTTGGTTAAACTATTGTTGTTAATTTTTCTACAGTGGGACATAATAATGTTGCGTATACTGTTGTCGAGTACATTGTTGCTGCATCTGGGTGTAATGTAGTTGTGGCTACGAAAAATGTGGTTGCTGCTAGACAAACTACGGTTGCGATGGAATAAACTGCGGTTGTAGCAACAATATCTCTGTTGGTTCCTTCTCATATCCCTTCATGAAATATGTGCCCATGGTACTTTCTTGGAGCAATTCATATGCTCTGCAGTCTTTTTTCTTCATGGCCAACTGATCGATAAAAGGTACAAAACAAATTCATTGGTTTCAACAGAACATTTTGGAGGTATACACATTCCTTGGATCGATTTCCTCTTGTGTGGAAAATTCGACACCATGGTATTCCATCTTGTCTTAGCGGATTAGGAGCTCTAGCATGTAAGTATTCACGGAAGTCCAGGAATTAGTCCTTATGATGCCCTTCTATGTGACATCGACTGCACCATACTTATTCACGAACTTCTTTTCCCTTCTTGATATCTTGTAGCTTAATAGTAATATTCTCCAATTGTGATTGGATATGGTTCATGCCTACCCCTATTTCTTTAAATGGTGAGGCTTCCAACTTCATTGCAATTTCCAAATCCTCAGTTCGTGTCACAATATTTTGTTGCATCAATGGAATACGAATGTGCGGTACCAATGTTGCAATGGACAATTCCTTGTGTTGCACATCGCTCATATCGAAGCTGACCTTAGCCATCATCGTTTTGAATCACTAATCAAAACCCCATACCGACTCATTCAGATATTGTTTTATCTCCTTCAGTTCAGTAATATTTTTAAACTCTTCAATTGGGTTGGTACCGATCTACACCAAGGTCTTCTGTTGATTCCCTATAAGTACTTGTACAAATTTCATGTACCAATCCAATGCCCAGCCTTGAAAGGTCGTCGCTAATTGTCCCTTATTGATTTCTTCATCTTGTACTTTCTTTATAGTCCATATTTCTTGACACAGAAACCAATATTGTTTGGGATCCTTACTACCATTACCCTGGAACACGAGTAGTTTACTTCATCACCTGCCATCTTAGGAATTCTTTCGGTATTCTTTGATTCACTACTATTACTACTGTGTTGACACACATGAAAAACTTGTGATGAATTAATGTTTCTTCCTCCTGAACTTGGTGTAGTGTGTAGAGGCGTAGGTATATTGTTTCTTTGGGTTGGTCCTTCCTCGGGCTCGGGCATAGCCTGGTCATTTCCTTCGTCACTGTAGGGTCTCTTAGTCCCTTGTGGTCTCCTCTCGCAATTTCTTGTTCCATTTTCGACATGACTCTCCTCAGTCCTCTGCCTCTTTTCTTGTGCGAAACTCACCCCACTTTGCAGAAGGAAACACTCTTCCTCAACTTCCCTCACAGTCTCATTGTTTCTTCCATCCATATACCCCGTATCATTCCATCCAACCCTTATCTTCGCGGTACCCACAACCTCCGCACACCAAAGATTTACTCTTCAAATTTCATTTTTAGTATTCCTTTTTCGCATATGAGCATCTTAATCCACAGTTGTAGAGATAGTAGAATCCTACCTCGAGGTCCCTGAAAAAATTTCCTTTTTACATCACTGTAGGATTTAATGATGTTGACAACAAACTCAGTGATATATCCTTCCAAATTGCTATCGATCAACACTTTAACAGATCTTAAAGCCTTCTTGTCGACCTTTTTCAACCACTGGATCAGTTTAGGGGTCCACTAATTAGGTTCACCTCCTTGGAAGTTCGTCTTCTGGAATGTAAGTTTTGCTAGCCACTCGTACCGAATTATTGGGAAATCCATGAATAAATATATCTTCCCAGCCACTCTTTTGCTGACAATCTAGAGTTATGATTTTCTTCCGCTGTAAATTCTCGGGCCTTTTGATCAAACCAATCCTAGATCTCTGGTTTTGTTGTATGTCACAACATGTCCTATTATTCCTCGCACTATGTTCCCGACAATAGAACCATTTGTTGACACACAGTTAGTCAACAAGGGTTCACCTATAGAACCGTTGACACCCTTTGTCATGATCTCCCTAAACACTGTCCCAAATCAACACTGTGGTCTCCATCTTGTATCAACATATTTTAATAGTTTTTTTACATTTGTAACACCATCTAAAAAAAAATTTAAAATCTAAAAATCGTTTGAGACTCCGACAAAAGCGTGCATGAACCGCACGTACAAGATATTCATCCTTTGAAACCAATGAAAAGTTGCTCACTATTTTAAATGCAAGAATCGTCCTGTGATCCATACAATGAATACTAAGCATATAGGTTGAAGCTGAGAGTTATCGCCTAGCACAAAGTTCATTCCTTTTTAAATACATGAAATGCATTTAACTTCTTGTGAGGTCTCATTCTCATTTGCTGGAGGTATTGGTTCAATAAATGGATATCTTGAGACCCAATCAAATTTGAATTTTCTCCCTATGTCCCATTGGCCCTTTTTCCTTTTCCGTGAATGCATCATGTCACCTTGCAAGGAAAAAACTTGAACATTTGAACTACCAATTTCATATGGAAATGCATTTATCTCACTTTAATCACTAGAGTAATGTATTCTACCAGCCATTGTATGGGTTGCAGATGTATTCTCAAAATTGTTTACATCTCTCTCATTGATACCTTGCTCAAGAGAGCTTGAAGCATGCATAGGATGTGGATTAGTGGATTGAGGCTTTTGAAAATATGATATTACATACTTTTTCCTTGATGTTTTATTTTTCTTTCCACAATCAATGTTTGAAATCTTACTTGATATTCCAAAATCGAAATTCCAAATCGATATAGAAACCAGAAGCCTTCCTGCATGAGAAAAAAGATATAAAATTAATGCAATCGCACATTATCAATTTATATTGACCCGACTTACAATGAGTGTTTACATTGACTCTTTCAATGACTTTTGCATTACTAAATACATCAATAACATCCCCCAATGGAGGTATAACACTAATACAATAATAATATCTTCAGAAGTTACATTTTTCAACATATTTTGGACATGAAAAAACAAATAAAAAAACCCTAAAAGTGAAGACTCAAACCCTAAGCCTTTACGAGGAAAAACATAAATGGGAAAACATAGCCATACCCATATAATAGGAAAAGAGACATCAATATACAATGATTTCCCTCCATCATCGCAGGCCTATGTTAACAAGTAGTAGTAAAGCATGTGAGCCTTCTTTAAAGAGACTTGGGTTCAACCCAGAAAAAAAGCATGGTGTTGTGCTAATGCAACCAATTTCTTATGATATCTTATAGCTAAGTGATTCTTGGTGGTTTGTCTTATGCAGGTAGACAAGACCAAGAGTGAGTCCTAGGTTCTTTTAGTGGAATAAAACCCCTCAATTGCATCTCCTAAGCCAAACGTTTATGGCCTACAAAGTTCTTTCCCCAAAGAAAATTTAACCACCAAAAATGAGATGCAAACATAGCTTAAAATACACAGTCCATACTTATTCATTAGATGGAAAATAATATAGAGAATCCTCTAACAACTCTAAGCACTATCTATTGCACTCACCATTTTCTGGATAGCATGTTCACATAAACTCTCATATTTACATCCTATCTTGTAGAATCAACACATGCAAGTGTCCATGATACAACATACATCTTATTACCATATTTTTCCTCTTTGGATTTTTATCAACAATCACCTGACATCAATCTTACTAGATTAATGAGATTCTCTTTTGTTTGCAAGATATAATGCCACCTGACCTTAGTACAACTTGGTTTGGAATTCTGTTACACGAGTTATCATTTTGAAACTTTTAATCCACTTTAAGCACTTTGGATTTCCATTGAAACTCAAGGGACTTTTTGTCCCTTACTACATTATTATTGGTACATTCATGAAATGTTTTTTTATCTTGAAAATAGTTGATCTACTCTGTATGCAACCAACAAATTATTACATTATGCTAAAACCCACTATGCAGAGAACTTGTTGAGACCTTCTACACATAGGATGATGCAGTGGTATAAAAACAAACAATGATATTGGAAGAGCCACATGAAGAATGCAACATAACACCTGACATAGATGCAATAACAGAGATGGATATTCCAATTACTGATAAAGCTATAGACAATGCAAAAGTTGTGGAACTTGAAAGTAATGGTTTTGAAACTGTAAAAGAGATGAAAGCCATACATATTGAGTACATTGACCAACATAAAAAAATATTGTGTCAAGGTTCAGAACAATAGCATGAGGAATCATACAGTAACGCATCTAGCATTGCAACAACCAAAATTGTTGATACCCTCCCAACAAGAGTTGATGCAAAAACAATAGACTTCACAGTAGTGGAAGAACAAGATAAAGAACCCAATAGAGCTCTATCTAATGATGCAACAAAAGAGGCCAATTATTTTCTCATTGATATGATAACAAAGACAATCGTAGAGGGAGGATAGACATCCTGGAAATTATATTGCTCAGTATCCTATTTGTTACATTAAATACATAAATAAACTTATTTGAAGTTGTGGCAATAATTTATGTCTGAGTTGAGATAATTTTGTAGTTGTTGTAGCCTCCCTTGGCACTATGCTCATAGGAGGCAGGGCCCACTCCCAAGAATAAAGGTGCTAGTATTTTATATTCATATAAATTTTAGATTTTAGATTTGCTTAATGGTTGTTTGTGTTTACAATATTTCCAACACATTATCTCAACCTTGGAATTTATTCACATTTTAATAAGTAATCTACAAATTTCTATTAAGTTGTGTAAAAGGGAATAACTAACAATTTTTTAAACCATCACATGAATAATGATTTAGAAAAGAATAAAACACACTTCTAATCATTCTTTGATAACAAATAACAAATTGTACTTCTGCCATTTTTTATGTTCCATATATCCTCTTCATCTTTACATTGTTGCATTCTAGGCAAACCTTTAATTTATGTACACTATGATTGACTTCTGCCTAGTCTATACAGAACCAATTGAATTTGGCTTGTTTGCATTCTATAAGGACTACAACATCTAATCATACATCTTAGTCATGTTCAACTAAGTAAGGGCTCAAAGCTTCGAAACTGGACAACAATTGTAAAGAATGGATTTATAGAACACTACATTGTCCAAGCAGTGACTTGTGAAATCGAGAATGACCAAATGCAAAAACAACGTCCAACCAGTAGCATCCATATCAGTATAAACATTGGATACAACATGGAAATAATTTGGATTAGGTGTGAACTTTGCTCCATTAACCCGAAGAAGATTTCCCTTACCACCAACACTTAACTTGAGCAAGGTTTGAAATTTGAATTCAATTTCAAGTGAAATCTATAGTTCAAACACCATTGTATCACATTCGATACCCTTGAATCAAATGACAGTTCTTTTCATCTATAGAAAAACATAGATTGGGACACAATTTAAATCTTACAAAGACTAGACTCAAACCGCGGTTTAGAATCCTTTGTTTCTAGCTTCAGTAAGAGTTTGACACTGGAAATACCCAAAATCTTCTTACCCAGGTAATTTCCAGCATACCTTGACAATCACCAGAGAAAACAAGATTTTATAGAATTACACATCAACTAAATTGATTTAGCTCTGTAAGCGTGTATCTACTGTCAATCCCTCTACTTCATATCAATTGGACAAAAGTTCAAGTTGGAAGTCAATGGTAATTCAATAATGGATAGGGTCCATTTGTTGCATAGGGACAGATTCATGGAAATCTTACTCAGATAAGTGTCAAGTTACCAGCATAACCTAACAATCATTAAAGCAAACACATTTTGGTAGAGTTACACATAAGCTAAATTGATTCTTTGAATCTACTCCATCGGCTTGTTTGTTACCAATCTTGCTACCTTAGATCAATTTCTATAAAAGTTCATGTGGACACTTAAAGGTAAATCAATGAGCAGGATCGTTCGATGCATTAGGACAGATTCATGAATGGTAATGGTGTACATAATTTGAATTCTCTTGAATAAAATTGTGTTTCAAAACTGATGGTCACAATGAAACACATGGTAAACACTATCTAAATCAAACCCACTAATTAATGAATTTAATTAAATGTCTTCCTCCATCAATCCACTCAAAATTGGATTTTCAAATATCTTACAGCATGCCAAATTGAATTGTCATTGTCTACAACAAATGCTATCCGTTACCATATTTGTTTTGTCATTTATCACTTTTCCATCCTTTTGACATGTGATGATCCTTGAAGATAGGGTGTCTAACCACTATTTTCCCTCTCTTATCAATATTCAAATGCAAAACTATGCAAATTGCTACATTGCAGAGCATCCTCACATAAGTGATACACATGATAGACATGGCCACAAAGCTCCTTCTATAGTTCTCCCTCTAATCACACCCTCAATATCCTAATAATTATACATGTGACATATAGCACTTTCTAGTCCTTACCATATTTGGTTCCTCATATATCAATTTCAATCCAATTAATGTGTGATGATCCTTGAAGATAGGTTGTCTGACTACTAGATACTTTTCCTTATCAATCATGAAATGCAAAACTATGCAAATTGTTGAATCACAGAGCATCCTCACATAAGTGATACACATGTTAAACATGGCCACAAATCTCCTTATGTAGTGCTCCCTCTAATCACATCCTCAATCTCCTAACAATTATACATGTGTGTTGCAAAATTCTTGTCTTGTTCAAATTCTTACCCAAATGCCATTTTACACTCTATGCAATCACTTCAAAACTTTAATTTATGTCGTAAGTGTTTCCTTTTGTAACAACAAAATGATTACAATTACTTGCCATAAAAAACTAACCACATGATTTATTGATTGTCAACATTAATCATGATGCAAGGAGTACCTAAATTGGTGGATGATGAAATACATCCAGGGAATTCATACAAAGAACATGTAAACAAGATCCTATGATCTCTTGATGCAATTAACTAGGAGGTTAGCCAAGGGGAATTGATTCTTATGAACCTTGGATCCTAGCTACAAATCCAGTACCAAACAATAGGAATCCCTAGGGTGACAAGGTAGGAAATTTTTCCTCCTAAACATAGGGTTTCCTCCTGTTACCCCCCTATTTTCATAGGGTGTTCACCATATGTTTTTAGAGGAATACCGGGACGATTCTTAGATCTTCTAGAAATTGAAAAGGGGCATATCTTCACTTCTAGAAACATTGGGGAAACTTCAAACCCTATAAAGAAATTCTGGTTTTGTTTTGGAAGCCATGATAGTGACAAAATTCATCAAACAGTATAAACAGAGGTGAAAAGGGCAAAGCTATGTAGTTCCTCTGGGTTAAATTGACGTCATGGGAAGTTATGGGTATGTACGAGCCTCCTAACAGCCTTAAACAATGATCATGGGAATTGTTTCAGCCATCAAACATCATGTAACGACCCTAATTCTTAAATCCAGGTGCATCTTAGAAACTTCT
>LPNX011092775.1:14070-39177 GCA_001517045.1 Pseudotsuga menziesii | reverse complement strand
TATATAACCAAATTAAAAATTGAATGAAAAAATTTAATATTAAAAAAAGTTAAGAAATATCTAAATGTTTATTATGTCATCGCAAGAGGTGATATATATAAATAGGTAGATTGTATTAATTCTACTGTACAAAAGTTAATTTTTTAATATTTAATAATGGTTTTTGTTAAAGTTGTGAATTTTTTTATTAAATATAAAATTTTAAACATGATTTGTTTTTAAGTTGATTGGTGTATGTATTTGATGACATTTGATTTTTATTTCTGCCCTCCAGCGTTGGTAGCTAAGGAAAAAATCATATCGATTATTAGAAGTCATGAGCAAATTTAATTCATCACAAAAACCCACCCGACATTTCATAGGAGAAGTCATCTCACATAATTCCAATATGGGGGCTTTGGGTGACATCTAGCATCATCAATCCCAAAGCACATTCATGTCACAGATGACAACTCATGCCATAAATTTCACAGTCCTACAGGGTATTTACCAATCACCGCTGAAGAAGGTTTCTTGTTAAAAAATTACAAAATGGATCCTTTTATATCATAGTTAGGTAAACACCATAAATCCCACCGTCGGGCAGAAGGCGCATAGTACAAAGATATTGATGCATGTGTTTTAGTTTTTTGTTTTTTGCAATGGGCGTGATTTTTATTTTAAAATGAAATGGGATCTCTTTAGCTTCAACAATGGTTTCTGGGAAACTGGTTGCACTACAAGCATCTATTTGTCTTGCAACCTATGGTTTTATCTAGTGGCTTGGAAAGTACTTTAAGTAGAACGTAAACTGCTTGTGCTATGTTTTTGAACTTGTGTTTTTATATTGTCTTGTTATTATTGACAATGGCAGTTTTCTATATCTATAATAACGGTCTTAAGGTAGGTCTAATGAACTCCCATGGTTTTTAAGTTTCAGGTTTGTTTGATATGTAGGTTGGGCTGTCATTTTTTATTTTCTCCTTCTCTGTATTCGCAATATACGGTTGTTTTTCCTTGGTTGTACTGTAGCAGTTGGGTGTATCCTCTGAAGAAATGGTAGGAAAGCCATCCATATTAGTTGTTGTGATTAGAAAAAGGAATATTTACAAAAGTTGTCAATAATAATAAGATTGAGAAGATGAAGCATGCTGTCTAAGTTGTTGCATTTTGAGTATGAATGTGTTTTTCTCTTTGCTTTTTTCCCTGACCATCCAAATAACGTAGTGTCTTTTATTTAAATTTTCTTTGTCTTGCTCTTTTGGGAAATGTAAGGTTAGTCACGTCATGTCATATTCTTCATTTAGTGTGGGTGTTTGTGCGCTACCATTGAGTATGAGAAAATGGAATGAATTGCAGTCAAATTTTGGGTTATGAGGTTTTTGTTGTTTTGCATTGAAATTACATGGTCGACATTCATGTTGGGGAGGTTTTTTAAGAAGCTTTGGATTGTGTTTTTTTTAGGATTAGCTTTGTGTGTTAGTCGACATTGTTGATTTTTGGGATTTTAGTGGGGTTGTGTTTGTGTGTTTGGTATTTTATGTATTGTGATGGGAAATAATGGCAAATATTGTATGTAGTCAGTCTGTCTATTCCCAAAATCCTTAGACTACTTTGATTTTGAATAAGTGCATAATATTTGCAAGGAATCTGAATGCTGGGAAGAAAATAATTATTGCTGGCATGTGCCAAACCTATTTACATTGTTAAAGTTAAATAAAACCTAAAATATTTTTATATATAAAACGAATGATATGCAGATATTTATGAAGAGGTATGGCATGCTTGTGTTGGTCCTCTCGTCAATGTTCCTTACATCACAGAGAAAGAGTGTTCTATTTTCCCAAGGGCGCATGGAATAGGTAACTCTTTACTCCTTAGAGGGTTTATCAGGTTGATTTTCTTTTACAGTTTTGTTTGTGCATTGGTGGCGTTAGGGATAGGGAGCATGTAGTTTGGAGTTATGGAATCCAATCGCTCTGAGTCGATGGAATTTGCATGTGGAAGAATCACCAAACTACGGTGTCGACCAGTAGATGCCCTTGTATAGTCCACCAACCAAGATCTTTTTTCGTGTCATAAATTTACAATTGAAGGTACGCTTATGTTTTTCACACCAGTCAACTTAGAAATGTCATCTATGGATGGTAGGAAATGCACTGGGCATCTTTATTAAATGTAAAATTTTCCCTCTCCTTGAAGAGTTTTGTGCCTCTAAATTATGCACTTTCTAAAAAAAGTTATTATCCTCTTCATTGTGAACAACAATCATCTATTTTTTTGTTTTTGTTTTCATATCCAAGTTCAAATTCTAGGACGATCAATCTAAGTAGATACGCAAATTAGTGTCACAATATATTTTGACCTATGATAATAAAATCCATTTTTTCTGCAGTAACATGCAGCAGTAATTGCAGTTTCTTTTTCTGCTTTCAATCCATTGCATCAAATGCCATTCTCAATGCAATTGATTATTATTATGTCACATGTATATTGTACTAGATACGCAAATTAGCGTCACAATATATTTTGACCTACGATAATAAAATCCAGTTTTTATGTAGTAACATGCAGCAGTAATTATAGTTGCTTTTTCCGCTTTCAATGCATTGCATCAAATTCCATTCTCAATGCAATTGATTATTATTATGTCACCTCTAGATTGTACTAATTATAGTACAAAAATTAATTTTTTAATATTTGACAAATTTTTTGTAAAAGTTGTGGAATTTGTTATTAAAAATAAAATTTTAAAAACTATTTATCTTTATCTTTATTGGTATTTGATGATGTTTAATATCTATTTCTTATAAAAATTATTAGAAAACCCATGAGCCAATTTAATTCATGGAAAAAGCTCACGAGCCAATTCAATTCATGGAAGAAGTTTTTTCCTTCACTGCCTTGCCTGCTACACATATTTGACACCAATATTTATTTTAATACTAATAAATTTATCATGACCTATACAATATTTATATAAAACAATATCTATATAAAGTACAACAGATCTATACAATAACTATATAAATTATAGGAAAGCTGCAAACAACTCTCAATTTTTAAGTCTCTTTCGAACGTAGATCCATCTAACCCTAACAGGAATTAATGAAACAACTAGGGATCCATGAATAATTAATAGTATAACTATCAAAACCTTTCCAACCACTCAAATCCTGTCCACTTTCCTGAATTACATCACCCTCCCACATAACGCCAAATCTGTCTCCCGTCGCTCTCACTAAGAAAAGAATCATTCTTTTCTTGGAATTTTTGGATATTCTCTTTCTCTTTTTTTTGCTGATAAAAATCAGAATATACGGAGGAAAAAGTGACATGTGTATAAGGACACGACAAAATTAGCTACAAGGCTTAGTTCTTGTGTAAATGTATGCACTCATACATTCTGCAGATTTAAGAAAAAATATACATATATACATATTGTGGCGGGCAATATTTGATGACAACCTATAGAGCTATGTTATTAAGTCAAAATACATCAAAAGTCTATTAATCATTCAATATATCAGATTGAAAGAGAAGAAAACTAAAGTTACTCCTAATATTTGGGTGGGATTAATCTCTTCCTTCCAGATATTGGGTGAATGGATAACATAGATTCCCATAAATGGTAGGTCAATCTTGGTGGGCGAAGATCCTATTATTGGAGGACTTGCAGAGTTTAAATTATCTTCTGAGTTGATATATATCTTGTACATAAATTATTTTTGTTTTTTCAAAACATTGAGAAATCAACTTCATGGCTAAGTAACTTTTTTCCTAAAATAATTTTCCTTTTTGTTACAAATTTGTGACAAAGTACCATATTTCTATAGTATATATAGCAATAGTTGTTACCAACTATAGTGACATTGCCACCTCGTGGCTCTTGTTTAAGAGTTGATATCATTAAATGTTTTTTTTTTCATTTTTATGTTATTTTATGTTAAAATGGGATTTTGTTAATGTTATTATATATATTTTTATGTAACTTTATTTTTTAATTAAAAATCTATCAAATTTTTAATTAAATTTAATATTAAAATTCTTTAAACAAAAATTTATCCATAATAATGAGATACAATTGGAAAAAGGGGCACATGGATAGGGAGGAGGATTATTGAGAGTTATTAGGGAGGTGGCAATGGTGTGTTGGTGTGAGTTCGATGGGTATGGGATTCTAGATATAGATTACAAGAAACCATTTCATTTCTTTTATTGTTAAAACAAAAACCGTCGCATCTTATTACATCTCCTCTCAACTCCGCGAGCCTTGGCGCGACTTGATCCATTGTTGCCAAAGATTGAATGGAAGCACAAGTCGAATCCAAATGGATCCTATCCACAAGGTACCTTCCCTTCCTCCTAAATTTTGTCCACAGGGTGGATCAGAACTGGCCTCTTAATGCATCAAGCCTAGGGTTCTATTAAAACATTTGTTGGACAGGCTGTTTTAAGAATTATAATTCAATGAATGTAATAAGCACTGGGAAGCATTCCTACTTTCAATACCTCGACATGGAAATAATATATTGGACTTGGCAGATTGAATTAGTATATTTGGTTGGAGACTCATCGCCAATATGGACTTAACTGCTCTTTTCACACCATCAGGTCTCACCTGTTCCAGGACCTCCCTGAGCCATTTCTCTGAAATATTCCCAAGCCTTCAAGGTTACATTGACCTTCTTTCATATTCACATGGGTATGTCTATTTTTACATACCCTCTTCTTTCAGATCCTATCACAGTTATCCAGGCTATCTGCAGTCAAGGCATTCATGTGGTTACAATGTCTTCAATTGGGTCAGTGTGTCTTGTATATATGTTGGTTAGGGTCAGTGTATATTTGCAATGTGTGTAAAGTGTATATTTGTAAGCAAAGAATATGATGGAAATAATACTACTATATGGGGGATTTCCAATTAATTTTTTTTCAACTTTTTGGTCATATTGGTTTTGATTTTATGTTTGGTGTATTTTTTCAACAGTTTGGAAGCTTCCTAATGATAATCCCATACCATGAGAGGGAACGCTTCTATGTCAGATGGTAATGATGTGGGTGTAGACCTGTCTGGAGGAATGTATGATGCAGGGGATCACATCAATTTTGTGCTACCGATGGATTTTATTGCAATTCGTTTATCTTGGAGTGTGTTGGAGTATGGGGATCAGATGGATGTTGCTCATCAGCTAGGGGTAGCCTAGTCTTCCATCAGATGGATCACATATTATTTGATCAATGTACATCCTTCAAGTAATGTATTTTATATCCAGGTATGCCATGCCATCCCGTATCTATTAAGCTTTTACTTTTACCTATCTATTTTTTTGTGTGGCAAGTTCTCCATCTGAAGTCATAACTAGCTCCATGTATACACATTTTTGCTACTTGGGTTTTCATACATTGTACAGTATTTAGCAGCAACATGTGTTGATGAATTGACTAATTGTGCAATATATCCAGGTGTTGTAGCCTGTAGCTGAAAATTGTAACCAATATTAGTTAAACAACTTATAATTTATTGGCATGCATTGAAGATCGATAAGTGAAATGAACCCCTCTAACTATTTATGTCCAAGTAAATCCCAATTCTTAAATCCCATTGCTTGAAAGTTTAGATAGTGACAGCCTACAGGTTTAGTCACAAGGTTACCGGTTACCCCAAGGTTAACACACTAAATGTGTAGCAATCTCCAATTCTTAAATTCTTCATCTCTGTTGATTGGTTTGCATCTTGGATGATTGGAAAAGTAATTGAATTTGCATCTCGGATGACTGGTGAAGTAAGCCAATTTGATTGTTAATTATAATAGATCTACGACTCTGAAATCCCACTACCTTACATTTTAGCTTGCTTTTGTCTTGGAAACATGGTTGTTTACCCAGTCTTAGCCAAAAGGCTAGGGTTCACCAAAAAGTTGGGGTTCATCCAAAGTTTGTGAGGACAATTTTTTTCCAGATGACTACTAGCTCGAACAATATAGTGGTCATTTTGTGGAAGATGGGTTCACGATTTGAAATAAGAGGTGATCCCTAATAGAAGGTTCTAGGTACATTGGCCTCTATTTCATACTTTTCATCCCTTTCATGCTCTTGAAAATGAATTTGATATTTGCATAAAGAGTTTTCATACAAACACCTTCCAAACTTGAGAGTGCAAGATGAGTATGGGAATGATCTTGTAAATGCCTCGTTGAAATTATCCTCTATTCTAAATCAATGTATTTGTACTATTTGTTGTTGTTATGAAGTTTCATTCTTTCAATATGAAGGGTTGTTTTGGAAAAATATGGAAGTTTCTTTTGGATACTGATATATTTTTTGTTAACTAATTTTGTACTCAAATATGGTGATTTGTGTTGTACAGCTAAAAAAATTGTTGTGGGTTGGCTATTGCATCTGCATAATCCCATCAAGTGGTTTATTGCAAGTTTAGTCATAGGAAAACACCCTTCCCTCTTCTTATTGTTTGGCTATGGTCTAGAGGTTTGTCAATGCTACTTCACAAATGTTCATACTGTAAACATGTTAGAATGCTAACTGAAATAGTTTTGGAAGCAATATTGAAATTCCAAAGTTCAAACAAATAGGGAAGGAGGAAGCTGGGTTGGTACTAAAGTGACCTTGATAGAATAGATTCCTTCATTTATAGTCACTCAAGCCAAAGTAGAAATAAATTGACTATAAATTCCAGTTTATTATCATTGATTAGAGATTTTCTGTTTATTTTGGTTACGAGATTTATCGATTCATTGATGTTATCTGTCTCTAGTAGTTGCTGAAGTCACAAGTGTGATGCTATGATTATTTAACTCATATTTACTACACATATATTCGTGTCATTCATTCAATGGTGACTATCCAACTCTTAAATTCTGCACCTAAATTTTTAATGAATGTTTATCATATTTTAAAATGACAAAAATGTAGGGATTTAGGATACTTCCCTTCACCTATAATATTTAAATAGACAACAAATTCCTGTGCCAGTTTCACACATAGATTTATTTAATAATTTATTTTGTCATATATTGCCACTTATCAAAAAATTGTATTTTGTATTCCAATGTTATGTAGTCATGTATACTGCTCTATTCTATACTCCAACTTGTTATATTTATGTATATATTTATTTGTTTTAGGTGGGAAATGCAAGAATTTATCATAAGTGTTGGGAAAGGATAGAAAATATGATGTAGAAAAGGCCAACTCTCTAGGTGGATGCTTCAAGTTCTGGGTCAGATGTAGCAACAGAGACAACAGCAGCAATGGCATCTGCTTCATTAGTGTCCTGCAAGACCGATTTTGCATACTTAGATATTGATTAGTCATGCACAATAATTGTTTCAGTTTGCTGATTCTTACAGGGGCTTATATAGCAGTAGCATACCTTCAGTTCAAATATTGTACAATTCTACTGGATATAAATATGAGATTTTGTGGGTAGCAGCTTGGCTTTATCATGCAACACACAATGAGTCATACTTGAACTATGTTTCTATATGGAATGGCCAAGATTTTTCCCAATGGGGAGCTGCTCCAACTTGGTTTAGTTGGGACAAAAAACATGCTGGTGTGCAGGTAAGCCTTATTAACTTTTCATAAATGCATTCATTGTTCTTTAATTTCATCCCTTATCATTACATTAAGGTCAGTGAATGTAGATTGATCATACAAACTTGAAATTAGTTTTCTATTACTGAATTTTTGTCATTCAAACCAAAGGCCTCCCACTCAAGCTAATCCCTAGAAGCCTCTGCACTGATCCAATGTGATATGTACCAAAGAGAACTCAAGGATTGAAATATTTGATATATCGTAAAAGGAGAGCTAAATTCATTTTATTGCAATGAAATCTAATATATTTATTGTATCATATATTCTACATGCACTTAATATGAACACGAAGGGATGGATCTGGTGGTTGCTCTCACTGGGAATAGCAGCATTTGTTGTAACAACAAGAATGTTGACAATACTATATTCTAGGAAGCATTCACGCCATCAGATATTTCCTGTTCTAGGACCTCCAAGAGACATTTCTCAAAAATATGCCCAAGCCTTGAAGGTTGCAATGACCTTCTTTCCTATTCAGAAGGGTATGTCTGTCTATATATACCCTCTTCTTTCAGATCCTATCACAGTAGTCCAGGCTATTTGTGGTCAAGGAATTCTTGTGGTTACAATGTCTTCAATTGGGTCAGTGTGTCTTGTATATATGTTGATTAGGGTTAATGTATATTTGCAATGTGTGTAAATTGTAGATCTTTAAGTAGAGAATATGATGGAAATAATACTACTATATGAGGGATTGACAATTATTTTTGTTTCAACTTTTGGGTCATATTGGTTTTGATTTTATGTTTGGTGGATTTTTACAATAGATCGAAAGCTTCCTAGTGATAATCCCATACCATGGAGAGGGAACTCTGCTATGTGAGATGGTAATGATGTGGGTGGAGACCTGTTTGGAGGAATGTATGATGAAGGGGATCACATCAAGTTTTGGCTACCCATGGATTTTACTACAACTCTTTTGTCTTGGAGTGTGTTGGAGTATGGGGATCAGATGGTTCCTGCTCATCAGCTAGGGGCAGCCTAGTCTTCCATCAGATGGATCACATATTATTTTATCAATGCACATCCTTCAAGAAATGTATTATATATCGGATTCTATCCAGGTATGTCATGCCATATGTTCTCTCTTAATATTTTACTTTTACCCATCTGTTTTTTTGTGTGTCAAATTCTCCATTTGAAGTCATAGCTAGCTTCAGGTATACACATTTTTGCTACTTGTTTTTTCATACATTTTAGTAGCAACATGTGTCGATGCATTTACTAATTGTGCAATGTATCTCTAGGTGTTGCGGCCTGCAGATGAAAATTGTAACCAATATTAGTTAAACAACTTATAATTTATTGGCATGCATTGAAGATCGACAAATGAAATGAACCCGTCCAACTGCTTAAGTCCAAGTAAATCCAAACTCTTAAATCCCATTGCTTGACAGTTTAGCTAGTGATAGGTTTGCTCACAAGGTTAGCACACTAAATGTGTAGCAATCTCCAATTCTTAAATTCTTCATCTTTGTTGATTGGTTTGCATCTGGGATGATTGGATAAGTAATCCAATTTGCATCTCAGATGACTAGTGAAGTAAGCCAATTTGATTGTTAAGTCTAATAGATATGCTACTCTGAAATCCCACTATCTTACATTTTAGCTTGTTTTGGTCCTAGCAACATGGTTTTTTACCCAGTCTTAGCCAAAAGGCTGGGGTTCACCAAAACGTTGGGGTTCATCCAAAGTTTATGAGGACATTTTTTTTTTCCAAATGACTGCTAGTTCAAACAATATAGTGGTCATTTTGTGGAAGATGGGTTCACGACTTGAAATGAAATGTGAGCCCAAATAGAATGTTCTAGGTATATTGGCCTCTATTTCATACTTTTCATCCCTTTCATGCTCTTGAAAATTAATTTGATCTTTGCATATAGAATTTTCACACAAACACCTTCCAAACTTGGGAGTGCAAGATGAGTATGGGAATGAGCTTGTAAATATCTTGTTGAAATTATCCTCTATTGTAAATCATTGTATTTGCACTATTTGTTGCTTTTATGAAGTTTCATTCTTTCAATATGGAGGGTTGTTTTGGAAAAATATGGCAGTTTCTTTAGGATACTAATATAGTTTTTGTTAACCAAACTTGTACTCAAATATGGTGATTTGTGTTGTACAACTAAAAAAATTGTTGTGGGCTGGGTATTGCATCTGCATGATCCCATCAGGTGGTTTATTGCAATTTTAGTCATAGGAAAACACCCTTCCCTCCTCCTATTGTTGGTTGTGGTCTAGAGGTTTGTCAATGCTACTTCACAAAAGTTCATATTGTACACCTGTTAGAATCCTAACTGAAATAGTTATGGAAGCAATATTGAAATTCCAAAGTTTAAACAAATAGGGCAGGAGGAAGTTGGGTTGGTACTGAAGTGACCTTGATAGAATAGATTGCTTCATTTATAGTTGCTCAAGCCAAAGTAGAAATAAATTGACTATAAATGCCATTTTATTATCATTGATTATAGCTCTTCTATTTATTTTGGTTATGATATTTCTCGATTCATTGATGTTATCTGTCTCTAGTAGTTTCTGAAGTTACAAGTGTGATGCTATTGTTATTTGACTCATATTTACTACACATATATTCATGTCATTGATTCAATGGTGGATATCCAACACTTAAATTCAACACTAGAAGTTTTAATAAACTTTTATCATATTTTAAAATGACAAAAATGTTTGGATTTAGGACACTTCCCTTCACCTACAATCTATAAATAGACAACAACTTGCTGTGCTAATTCCACACATAGATTTATTTAATAATTTATTTTGTCATATATTGCCACTTATCAAAAAATTGTATTTTGTATTCCAACGTTATGTAGTCATCTATACTGCTCTATTGTACTCCAACTTGTTATATTTATTGTATATCTTTATTTGTTTTAGGTGGGAAATGCAAGCATTGAACATAAGTGTTGGGAAAGGTCAGAAAATATGATGGAGAAAAGGACAACTCTACAGGTGGATGCTTCAAGTACCAGTTCAGATGTAGCAGGAGAGACAACAGCAACAATGGCATCTGCTTCATTAATGTTCTGCAAGACCGATTCTGCATACTTAGATAAATTGATCACTCATGCACAACAATTGTTTCAGTTTGTTGATTATCACAGGGGCTTATATAGCAGTAGCATACCTTGTGTTCAAACCTTCTACAATTCTACTGGATATAAAGATGAGATTCTGTGGGTAGAATCTTGGATTTATCATGCAACCCACAATGAGTCTTACTTGAACTACATTTTGGTAGGGAATGACCAATATTTTTTCCAATGGGGAGCTGCTCCAACTTGGTTCAGCTGGGACAACAAACACACTGGCATGCAGTTAATCCTTATTAACTTTTCATAAATGCATTCATTGTGCTTTGATGTCATCTCTTATCGCTACATTAAGGTCAGTTAATGTATATTGATCATACGAACTTGAAATTAGTTTTCTATTACTGATTTTGTGTCGTTCAAACCAAAGGCCTCCCAGTCAAGCTAATCCCTATAAGCCTCTACACTAATCCAATGTGATGTGTACCGAAGAGAACTTGAGGATTGAAAGATTTGATATATCGTAAACGCAAGATAAATTCCTTTTATTGCAATGAAATCTAATATATTTATTATATCATATATTCTATGCGCACTTAATATGAAGGCTAGTCTTCTCTCCTTCTCAGAACTTTGGGAAGGAGAAATTATTAAGGAAGGCTTGATACAACTCTTTTAAGAGTTTTTTTTTCTAGTATTTGTGGCACACTCACTTTTTCCCTTTTTCAAGTATGGTACTCGGTATCCTATCCTCTTGTATTAACTGGGGATATATTCTTGTTTTGATCCCCCTGGGGTGTGTTTCCTCCTAGATAAGTTGTCTGGGCTCATTCCGTTCTCCCCGTGGTAGTTCTTTTTCAGTATTTCTTTGGAATTTTAAGTTTTATCCATCTAATTCAATTATATAATTTTTAGTTTAATATATAGATTTTAAATAGTTGGAATTTAGAGATTCATAATTTTTCACTTGATTCTTAAAAAAACATTGTTGAAAAATATCCAAACCAGTAAACAAAGATTAACTAAAACACAACTTTCTTGTTCCAAGAATGCTATCCTCACACCACTTAGATCCTTCAAAACAAAATACAAGAAATAGTACACATTCAAAAAAATTGTCAAGAAATATCCAAACCAGTAAACAAATATTAACTAAAACACAACTTTCTTGTTCCAAGAATGTTATCCTCACACCACTTAGATCCATTAAAATCAAAGACCATAAATAGTAGACCATTAAAGGTTCAACGGGTTGAAGTTTTCATTTACCAGTGAGTTCCAGACCTCCTTCATATCAAACACCCTTACTAGTTCCATATCTAAGGTATAGATTTTGCTAAACCCAATGTTGAATCTATTATGGTTGATTCAGCCATCTAGGATCATTATCTTAGCGAGGACCCCTAAAATTTTCTAGCTTCAAATTGGGAAAGCATGGGAACTACAATGGAGTCGAATGAAGATGTGTCCATAGAACTCGAAAAATGCATCAAGACAGTGTTTTTTGATCCGGATGATACATTGGTCTTGACCCATGTTGCTGACAAGGCAGCATACCACATGGAAGTCACGGAGATACTCAGTCAACACCACCCCTTGCTTGATCAGCAGGTCATCATAGATACCTTTGTTAAGGGATTCATCAATCAGCCTTGGGATCCCAATAACCAGGTCTAACCCCTTTCCCCATTTCTTCTTTGTAATTGATTTTCCAATTTTGTTGCACCTCAATGTGTTATAACATAATTTGATATTGTGTAGGGGATTTAAGTTTGTAATTGGTTATTGCTTAGGGCAGTTAGCTATCCCTTATAAATTTAGATTTTCTGAAACAAATTTGTTCAATTTTCATATTGATGTGACTGAACGGAGGGCTTAGATCTGGTGCAAGGCTCTAGAAGCCCAAGGTGTTAGTGATAACCATCTTGCAAGACAAAAACTTCTTTATTTCAGTAAATATTGAGTACTTCATTTAGAATGTAGTTAAAAGATTTAGGTAAATGGGCGGATTAAATATATTATGATTCTTCCCTGTTGTTAACTTGCACACAGGAGATGCAGCACTGCTTTGACACTACCAGAATGAATTCATTCCAATGGTCCCCAAAAGTTGAAGCAGTAACTTTCCATATGCTATGTAAACACCCTGTTTATCTGCCTTTAATTCTGCTTTGTTATGATCTATCTTGATATGTGATTTCTATTTTGCTATCATGAAGTTCTGAATTTAAATGTAAATCTATGTTTATTGCAGCTTATACATTTTTCTATTTTTAGGTTTTACTAGCTCACAATTTCACTCACAGTAATCCAGGTAGCCAAAGCCACTCTCAAGATGACCTTTCCCTAAGTGGGTTGAATGGGATAAAATCCCATTAATTTGCTTCTATGTACTATGAAGAAAAGACAAACCTTACCCCTTTGGGTCTCAGATATGCGCCGAAACATCATTTGGGAAATGTGGGCCTATTAGAGTACTATTAGAGATCTTCCCTTGCCAATGTCCCTAGATTTAAACCTTGGAATGACATAAACCACCATACTCTCAAAAAATTTATATGTTTGGAAAATTGGGCTTATTAGAAGATGATCCAGTCAAACATTTCATTTTTAATATTTGGAATTTTATAGGTTAAATGGTTTAGGATGACTCCTGTATAATGAACTAATGGGGTTAGCCAAAAATTATAATTCCTGTAGTGAGAAAAATTGGAGAAGTTTATTTACTAGCACAAACTCATCTAAAACCTAGTCTTAGTTGCGCCTCCAAGTTGCAAAGCTTGAGGTTGCATACATTGAATTCCAATACTTAATATGTTGGCATTTGTGTGAATATGAGATATACATATTTAATATTTGCGTCCTCATGTTGCATATTAGACCTCCGTTAGATATTGGTTTAGATGAGTCTATGCATTGTCCATATTCGATGCACCCAAGGAACCATCTGGATTCAATGTACTGTTACATAAAGTAGTGATAGGTTTCCCATCTCCACTCAATCTGTATGAGCACCTCAAATATCTTGGTGTCGAATTTATCTATTTTATTACCTAGTAGAGAAATCATTAAAATGCAGTCCAGTTTAGACTTCAGGATGGATTTTTAAGGTGGAATAAAGAATGGTTACAAAATAATCAAAGATACCATTTACATATTTTGAGCAAGGGAAGATCACAGTTTCAGGGATTTCATTCAATGTTACACAGGGAGGCATTCCCTAGAGTCAGGGATGCACCACCATCACTCCCCACTATTAAAATTGCACATTGATCTAGGGACTAAACATCAGTCTAATCAAAGATTAATCAAGAAATAACTCATGAAATGGTGTAATCGGTCTACATAATGAGTATTTGCTCTGTATTCACATAAAGAATGAATGATTACAATTACAATTTCATGCTACAAGCATGAATGAATGAGCAATTCGAATCCTCAAGGAGGTCATTCGAATTGAAAGATTGAGTCTAGCTTAACTGACTGTAAGCCATAGTCCACACTCAGTTAACCACTGATCAAAACCCTAATTGACTCAACTAAAACCTAACTGAAGCCAGAGTGCAATAAATGACCGAGTCTCAACTGAAAGAGATCAAACACATGCAATAGCAAGCCAACCATCAAGTGCTAGTGCTTCAATGACTTCAATGAACCTCGATGAGGTTAACTAAAGTAGAACTGAACATTAGAAGTTGGTGGAGGTGCCCTTGTTGACTCTAGTTCATTAATTAATCATTAAATAATCAATTAAATTGAACGAGGCACCTTTACTGACTTGTTTAACTGATTGTAACCATCGGTTGGAAATTAGGTGCATTAATATCACTCAGATCACCCCCAGAGTGCTCTAGTTAGCCTCCCCGAATGTAGGAGAAGGCTAAGTTAGCCTCCTTGACTAAACATAGGCATGGGTGTGACTGGATGATGACATTTAATGCTCCACTGATGTCAATTAATGTCAATAGTACTTAGGATAGTGGTTTAACTAGGACAATTTGACCAAAAAGAGTGTGTATGGTGGTAAATGTCTCCAACACCCCCCCTTAAGCTATACTCAGGAGGATTTAGAAAACAAAAATGCATAAAAATGATTGGGCCCTGACAACTAAGTCCATAGGTCACCCTATATAATGCTGAAACTGAAACAATGCTCAAAACAAACTAACTGAGGAAAAGAGGGAAAACCCAGTGGGAAACCCCCCCCTCAAGCTGATCACTGAAAGTAGTTTGAATCACCCTAATGAACTCACCCCCAATAGTGAACGGAAGTAAGTGAAATTATTTTCTAAAAATCTCTTGGTGAATATGTCTGCAATCTACTCATTAGTGGGGCAGTATTGCAGAATGATGGTCCTGTCATGCACTAGCTCCCTGATGTAGTGCATGTGGATCTCTACATGCTTGGTCCTCTACCTGGTAACTGGATCCATGAATATCTTAATAGAACTTTGATTGTCACAAGAAAGGACAGTGGACAAAGTACTACCAAGATCAAACTCTGAAAGAATTCCTTGCAACCAAACTGCTTGGATGCAAGCATTCACTGCTCCTCGATACTCGGCCTCTGCTGAAGATAGTGCTATGGAAGCCTGCATTTTTCTTGACCAGCAAATGGGGCCACCAACAAACATGAATACATATCTGAAATTAGACTTTTGATCAATAGAATCACCTGCCCAATCGAAATCTGTGTATCCAACCAGCTCTAGGTCGGAGTTTGCAGCACAGTGAATGCCATAGGTCCTCGTTCCCTGAATATGCTGGAGGATCCTCTTGGCTGCCTTCCAATGAATATCATGAGGATGCTGGATGTATCTTGATACATAATTCATGTTATAACAAATATCATTCTGAGAATGTGTCAAGTACAACAAGCTAGCAATCAGCTGTCAATAAATAGTGCAGTCCATGGGAGGTGTGCTTTTTCCTTCTTCAAGGCTGATCCCTAAAAGGAAAGGGAATTGTGCAGGCCTACAATCAGCCATGTTAAACTTTACTAACAGGTATGAAATTTATTTGGACTGAGTGACCATAATCCCAACAGAATTTTCTCAATTTTGAGCCCCAAAAATTGTTTTAGAAGCCCCAAATCACTCATTTCAAAGGCATTGTGGAGAGCAGTTTTGATGGCTGAAATGGAGGCAACTGTGCTACTTTTGATCAGTAATTCATCAACATATAAAACAATGATAATTATATGACCATATGATTTCTATAAATACACATTTTTATCTTATCTACACCTTTGAAAGTTTTGCGAGAGAAGGAAGGCATCCATCTTGGAATACCACTCTCTTGGGGCCTATTTTAACCCGTATAGTGACTTCTTTAGCTTGCAAACCAAAGATGAATCAGTGATGTAGCCCTCAATATGCTTCATGTATATCTATTCATGAATATCTCCATGCATAAATGCTAACTTAACATCCATGTGATGCACTTCCCAGTGCTTGGATGATGAAATTGCCAAAACAAGGCAGATGGAGTCTATTTTTGCAACCGGTGCAAAGGTCTCATGGTAGTCCACTCCTTGGACCTCAGAGAAACATTTTGACACTAGAATTGCCTTATATTTTTAGGTTCTTCCATCAACATCAACCTTTGTCTGAAACAACCACTTGTCTTGAACCAATTTCCTTCCCGGAGGAAGAGAAACTAGCTCCCAAGTAGTGTTTTTCTGAAGATAATTCATCTCTTCATCCATGGAAACTTGCCATCTCAGATCCTTCCGAGCATGATAGTAGGATTTTGGATATGAACTAATAATAAAATAGAAATTTTTATACAGAAAATTATTAGGAAAAAAGAGTGCAATACCTGCTCTTTGGAAATCAGACCGGGTTCTTCTTGGATCATCTGGATTTCCAATGTTGTCTACTACGGAGGAGAGTGTCTATCGGGTCCATGTAGGAAGATGATTTTGAACTTAAGGTTATGATTCAGAATCTGATGATTTCTGCACACTGATATCAGAAATAATAGGATCCAAATCAGGGTCATCACCCCCATTTTCATCATCCAAATATTCAGTAGAATAGGAAGGACATTCAACAGTTTTCTCCTTCACTAGTTCCACCTCCTGAAGAGGCTCATCGAAATTGACACTTATCTCGATGATTATCCATTTAGTATTGATATCCAGAAACTTTAAACCTTTATATTCATAAGTATACCCAATAAATATACATTCTATGCTTTGCGGTTGCAAATCCCTTCTTTTATCAAGCAGAATCTGGGCCCATGCAGTGGACCCAAACACCTGTAGGTTTGACACATCTGGCTTGTGTCTGAAGTATGCTTTGAAAGGGGTCTTCCATTTCATGAATGAGTATGGAAACCTGTTATGAATGTATGCTACATAATTCATGGCCTCAACCCACAAATGTTTAGCAAGGTTCTTGGATTCCAACATACAGGTGGCCATCTCCTTAAGAGATCGATTCTTCATTTCCACTACTCCGTTCCGCTGGGGAGTGTAGGGGATTGAATGTTGGACATAAATACCACTTTGGGAGAATATGTGTATAAACTAATTATTGACATAATCCTTTCCATTATCATATCTCAATATCTTGATCTTAAGCCCAGAGGCATTTTCAATCAAGGCCTTCAATTCAGAAAATTTTTCACATACTTCTGATTTCTTTTTGAGAAAGAAAACCCATATGTACCTTGAAAAATCATCAATAAAAGTAAGAAGATACCTTGATCCATTCATGGATGTGAAAGGAATCAGACCACTGATATCAGAATGTATCAACCCCAATATGCATGTATCTTAGTTTGCGTTCCCTCGATTGAACTTGTGCTTAGGGTGTTTTCCAATCACACAGCCCTTGCAAATTCCCGTGGTTGCCTTGATGACAGGGAGGCCTTCAACCATGGATTTTTTCTATAATTGCTGAAAATATTTGAAATTAATATGGCAAAAATCTCATGCCACAGCCTACTAACCTCATTTCCATGAGTTAGCAGAGCAGTGGTCTTTGCATCCGCAACAAAGTGAGAAAACTCATAGGCTTTTGCATGATGGTTTGCAAGGCATTTAGCAATGAGTTTCTCGAATGCAATTTTTGTTATCTCAACATCATCTAGGATGAAAGAAACTCTCTTAGGAACTCATGTATGTGTCATCTAATAGACACTAAGGATATTTGATGCCAGAGACGGTACATACAAAACATTAGAGAAAAAACCATTTTCAAGATCTACAATACCTTGTCCTTCTGAAATGATGGTGGAGTCATCTCCCATGTAGATGGGGATGGATTTTCCAGTCTCCAAGGATGAAAAGGAGTCTTTTTTAGCCATCATGTGGTTCAAAGATCCACAATAAATCAATATTTCTTTGGACTTTGAAGTGCTTTCCATGAGGGCATGACATTTTTCATGTTGTGGTTCCCGATCCTATTGATCTCTCCTCTGAAAGATTTCTAGAAGATTGATGTGATTCCTCTCAAGGAGAGAGGTTGCTTCATCAATATTGTTCTTCATGTAGGCATGCTCAAGGTGGAATCCCTTCCCGCAGTAAGAACACTTTTCCTTTTCCTTTCCATGGTGCCCTTTTCATTTGTTCTTCCTTGAGCCGAAAGACTCATCATGCTGCTGGTTTTCAACTCTAGGCTTAGGAGCATAAAATTTAGTTTTTGGATTTTTCTGCTGCTTTCATTTACCCTTCAAATATTTGGGCCTGGAGACATGAATGGACTGATCATGGGAGGATATAATGATCTCCATCTGGACAAGCTTGTCATGTTCACATGTTAGGGACTCATGAAGGAATTGAGTGTAGGCATATTCCATCCATGGATTGTGAGCTTCCCCGCACGGAATGTAGAAACAAAAACTGAATAATCAGCCCCAAGTTTGGAGAGTATGGCTAGGATGAGTTGATAATCCTTCTTCTCCACTTTGAATTGCTTCAAGATTAAAAAAGTATGCTTGAACATTCTGAAGAAATCATTCAGACTCTCAAAGTTGGAGGGTTGGAGAAACATGAGTTCATTTTCGAGCTAGTAAACCCTCAAGTCATCATGGTTTCCATATAGAGTCTCCAATTTTTCCAATATTTATTTTAGAGTCTTCAATCCCACAAGATGGAAGAGAAGGTCTCGGGAAATGGAGAGGCATAAGAAACCAAAGGATTCATCCTTCTTGTTCAAGAATATTGATTTTTCTATGGTGGATCCAGGCTCATCTTCAATGTCCATGGTGACTCTAAAAAGTCCTCTGGAGTGCAGCTGAATCTCCATATCACCTTTCCATGAGTGGAAATTGTATGGAGTCAAGAGATCTACTGAGGAGGCTATCTGGATGTGCTAGAGCAAATGCTTCACGTGTAGAAACCTTAAAATCAAAATAGAAAGGGCAATGTAAGGTCGGACAAATTGCACATTTTAGGCTTTCATCACACCCAACATAGTCAATCAAGAAAGCTTGATCAACAAGTTCTTTACTTGGGGTATTGAGTGGTAAGACTTGGCTTCTGGTGCAATACTAGATTTTTGAGCTATTACTCAAATTTCATCCAGAAATCTATCAAAAAGATTGTTTTTGATACATAGAGCTTCGTCCCACCATAAGCTCTAATACCATATTAAACTTGCACATTTATTTAGGGACTAAACATCAGTCTCATCAAAGATTAATCAACAAATAACTCATGAAATGGTGTAATCGGTCTACAGAATGAGTAACCGCTCTGTATTCAAATAAAGAATGAATGATTACAATTACAATGTGATGCTACATGCATGAATGAATGAGCAATTCGAATCCTCAAGGAGGTAATTCGAATTGAATGAGTGAGTCTAGCTTAACTGACTTTAATCCATAGTCCACACTCAATTAACCATTGATCAAAACCCTAATTGACTCAACTAAACCCTAACTAAAGTCGAAGTGAAATAAATGACTGAGTCTCAATTGAAAGAGATTAGACATATCTCATAGCAATCCAACCATCAAGTGCTAGCGCTTCAATGACTTCAATGAACCCCGATGAGTTTAGCTGAAGTTGAACCGAACATCAGATGTTGGAGGTGCCCTTGTTGACTCCAGTTCATTAATTAATCATTAAATAATCAATTAAATGAAAGGAGGTACCTTCACTGACTTGTTTAACTGATTGTAACCACCGGTTAGCAATTAGGTGCATTAATATCACTTAGATCACCCCCAGAGTGCTCCAGTTAGCATCCTTGAATGTAGGAGAAGGCTAAGTTATCCTCCTTGACTAAAGGTAGGCATGGGTGTGACTGGATGATGACATTTAATGCTCCACTGATGTCAATTAATGTAAATAATACTTAGGATAGTGGTTTAACTAGGCCAATTTGACCAAAAAGAGTGTGTATGGTGGTAAATGTCTCCAACACCCATAGCCTGGGGACTTGGGGTCTCCTAGAGAAATGTTTCTCCTCATCTTCAATTTGGTGAAACTTGACAAATCTGAGGGGGGAGCTCATCCCCCTATTTTGAAGCATGCACCGATGAAGTGGGGGAGTCCTAGGCACTCTAGTGGTAATGGTAATATTAAATTCTTAGTAGTATTTTCCTTATCTTTCATTTTCTATCATTTTACTTAAATTTTTAACATTACCATTAACTTTTCATTTTTATCCACAATTCAGTAAATTATATTGAAAGGAAATCTATGGTAGGTGTTTTTGAGAGTGGTTCCAACCTCATTGGAGTTCATATGCAAAAACTAGTATTTTAGATCCCATTCAGAATTCAACAGACTTCATAGTTTTCTAGATTTCAGGATTGCAATGTTTCAACTAGATTTTATCATGTATGAGATTAAGGTATTATCATTTATCCAAGCACATCAACCTCTCTATGTACCTTGATGTTGGTGGTGTTGATTGTTGAAATCCTTTATCATGATGTTAATCAATTTGTTCCCTTTATTCAAGCAAAATAACTTATTAAGCATGGGGATTTTTTTCTAATTCTACCTTATTTTAATGCTTGGTTTAGAAAGTTGCATCAAAATTGTAGGGTGTTGAGTAAGGTCCTTCGAGGATCAACTTCGAGATTCAAGGTAGAGTCATGACCTAAAAGTCTAGAGGAGGGGGACACAGGGTGCTATTGATGAATAGGATCCCAATATAGGATTAATAGTTCACTCTTTCATAATTGTATGTTGGACTTGAAATCCTCAAATAATGTGATGCCCTCTTGAATCATGAAGAAATAGGGTCCTTGGGTCACATTTCCCCATTATAACATCTATGCCATAGATTCACACAATATTGAAGTGTATTGAATCATTGAAGAATTAGATTGTATTTATAGGGAGCATGTTAACTTGTATTTACATGCGATGGATTTTTATTTTCGGGATTTATAATTTTTATAATTTTTATAACCCCCTGGCCCCCTTAAATTTCCAAAAAAAATGGTGGTGGTCTCCATGCATCCCCAATGTGTGTTTCCCATGTCTTGGAAACTTGGGGCAACATTAGCTTCATTTTGTCTTTCAATAATTTAGTTTTTAGATACAGGCAGAGGCAATGACCTAAATGAAAAATCCTGAGGCTGCACAGAAGCTGCAGAATACTTCAGACTGTGAACAGGTTGTGCTACATGAGCATATATTTGGGAGGATCTAATCTAAGAACATAGGAGAATGACTCCTAAATACCATGGAAACCCCAAGCAAGGGATAGTTTCTTGGCTAAAATGCCTACTTCCATCTGAGGATAATCTCCAATATATCTGGAATCCCAAATCAAGATAGGATTTTAAAATGGTTTATGTGCTTCAGCCTCTAGGGTGCCTAACCTAGAAGTATTTTTCAATTTGTTTATGGTGACCATGCAGTTAAGTTTTAAGTTAATCAGATTTGCATAGCATGAAATTGTGAGAGATTCCTTCAATAAGGGATGATTCCTAAATTCAAACTTTATATCTATGTAGATGGTCAAGAAAATACTACTCAATGGAATTAAAGTTGGCATCATAACCAATGGCCATCCGAAGGTGAGATCAAAACATTGCCTCTTTTTAATGATTTGAAACTCCTGATGGATCATGGTTTCTATAATTATAGTTTTCTACCAAATTTTCTTATAATCTAGTTGATTTATCAGGTTCAATGTGCAAAACTTTTGGCTTTCCGAGCAGATGAGATTTTCAACACAATTCTAGTTGGTGGAGTTACCTTATATATAAGAATCTGTACTTTATAACTTTTTTCATTTGTGCTTTCTCTAGTTATCTTAAGTCCTCTTTGTGAACTCATAACTCTCAATATATGTTTTACTTTTATGTCCCAACCAAAAGAGTAGATGAATTCCCTCAGTTATTTACTGGAGCTTTGTGAGTTTGAACATGTGACTTTTGAAATCAGCATAAACTGAACCATTCATTTTTCATCTACAGAGGAGATTCATGAAAAACCCCATAAAAGCATATTTTTGAAAGCCTGTGAGCTTGTAGGATGCACGCCTAAGCAGTCTGCCATTGTGGGAGATAACCTTGAAACAAACATATAGGTCTTGTATTTCAAGCTTTTCCTTGTATAGAACAAAGACAAACAAATGTATCTAGCATAAATTTTTAGATAAATGAGATCCGTTGTTTTGATCCTTCATATGGTAGGTTTGAGGTTGATAGTTGTCTTCATCCTTTCTTTTATGTTAATTTATGTTCTCTATATAATGCTTTTTAATATGCATCTCTAGATGTATCATGAGGGGAATCTGTCCTAATATTTGCCTTAAATTTGGTTTTATGTTTCACTACAAATAGCTATGTTTCTGTATTTCAAGGAGGTAAAAATGTAGGTTTTCTGGAAACTGTATGGGTCAACATTCATGGTCTAAATAATCCCCCTCTTGGAGCAGTAAAACCCACTTACACTATTAGGAACATTTGTGAGCTTCCCGAGGTTCTACCCCTTTATTAACAAGACAAGTTTTTCCGTCAGATTATATGTTTGTATTCATTTTTTTGTCACTGATTATCTATCCATGATTGAACTGAACTAAAAATTTTGCTCTATTTGTAGCCGCAGAGAAACTTTGTTTCTATTTTGTTAAATATTATACTTCTCAATTGAAATTCTTTTGATAGCATCTACGAAAGAACCTTTGGAAAGGAAATAAAATTAGATAGCACGTATACAATTGAAACAACTTAGAACTACCATCAACATGTATGTTTGGTTGTTTTCTATTTGTTGTATAATATTTTGGAATGTCAAATCAACATCTATGTTGTATTTTGCCTAGATGCTGTTGTATGAAGAGAAATTTGGGCATATGTTGATGATTGTACACTATGTTCTGGTTCCATAGGTGTTCTTGGTATAGTTATGTTGTGTTTTAGATATATTATGGACAAAATGTAACAATGAATTGATATATTAGAAAGTTAAAAGAGGTGATGTCTCTGGCCAAAAATAAAGTAGAACAAAGCCAGCTCTCTTTTTAGTACTACAAACCACTGTTAACCAACTAAAAGAAGAATACTATACTCTGGCCATTTTATTGTTAATGTCAAACAACATAATATAGAAACTACATCTTTCAGACTGCAATTGATTGCAAAGTTTGCTAAGGAACATGACACTTAGGAGCTGTGGTGAATGATCTGTAACATTGTAGTAATAATAGATTATTAGATACCATGAGAAGTAAAATATGAGTGTCATTTTAGTTTTTAAATTTTAATCTCTCTGAGGAATGTAAGGTAAATTAATTTCCCCTTGGTAATATTTTGTTTCTGGTATTGTGTCCATGGTTAATTAAATGAAATTTATTCTATAGATAGGATACTTTTTGTCTTGTGCTCTCATGCATTTATTTACTATGGCTATACAATATCTTTGAGTTTCATGGGTTGTTGTTTTGAAGATTCTTACATAATCTCCCATAGACATCGGCATAGGTAAGTTTATCATTTAGTTCCTAGGTGTCTAATATGAAATTTGTAGAAGATAATGGTGGTGATTCCACATTAAATATAAAAATATTAAGCAACTCAGATGCTAGAGTTAAAAATTTTCAATAAAGTATCAATCCTGCATTTTTCCTGGTCGAGACTATTAAGATTTTTGAATTATTGCATAATTTGTTATATAGAAGAATCATAGCCCACCCAAAATGTAGGGATGTCTGTAAAGCATTTTGTTATCGAAAAACCTGACTCAGTTTGTTTGTTTCTGAACTCCTTGGGGGTTCTATGCTTTAGGGAGGTATCTTTGTTATGTATTTCATTTGAAATTTTAGTGAGTTTACTGACAAAGCTTCTAATAAATTAATTTACAATTTTAGCGTTGAAAAAAATGTGAGGCATTTGCAGTGGCATTCCAAAGTATCAAGAATACTTTTTCATGGATAAGAGTCCATGGGGTTTGAAATAAAATCAATTTGAATAATTTGAGAATTCGAAAACAAAAATGGGCAAAAGAGCAGATAGGCTAAGATAGATTAAAAATAAGGCCTAGTGCTTTATAGCACAAAATACAACCTGTACTAGCTGCAAATCCAATGCTGGGCATATTTCCCACCTTGTTGGATAAAGTGCCCACCTTAGGATATCCATCCAATGCAGGTTGAATAATTTCCTCTCTGATGCTGCTAGCGACATATCATAATTTGTGTAATGACAAATCAAGCAATAGAAAGGTTTGGTTTCTACATTCAATCCTATTAAATTGTTCAACTAGAATCTAGCTATTAGTATCTTCCAAAAACATTTCCAAGATGCAAAGATAATGAGTCATAATTGTCTAATTTAATAATAGGAAAGTCAGTGTTTGAAATTTGTTGAAATATGATTTGATCTTCAAATATTGCATTTTGTTGAAGGTGGAAATTATTATTACTTGGTGCTACATGGTGTAGTTTCAAAAGAAATACCTGTGATGGCATTAATCAATGTGTAGAATAATAGATCCTACTATAACAACCCGAATAGTAGTCAACGCAATTTCAATTCCAACCAGTCTAGAGTGTACAAGGACAAAACTTGCAACATGATGTTCTAAGTCTATAAAACATTGCCAAATATGAAACATACACCTAATGTTTTGAGTCCAATTTTTTAAGTCTATATCTTAACTTTATTGGAAAATAATGAATATTATACTTTTCTAGATGCATTGTCCACCATTTCCTTTTTTTTTCTAAGTCAAGAAGTTCAGGATCCCAGCCAGATAGGGACATGAATGGATATGCCAGATAGGGAAAATTGTACATAGCTCCCAGGAATTAATTTATCATAAATACTGGTCATTAATATGTTATCATCTAGTAGTTTATTTAGTCGTATATTTGGCATTAATTGTTGCAATCAACGACTAAATCAATGACTAAATCCGTGACTAAATCATTGACTATAAATGACTAAATCAATGACTAATAAGTCAAACTATTAATGACTAAGTGAAATATGACTAACTATAAGATAGTGGAAATTAGCTAGTATTAGTCGT
>LPNX011092775.1:0-13221 GCA_001517045.1 Pseudotsuga menziesii | reverse complement strand
TCTCCCATCGTCTAACCCCCCCCACCCCTCTCCTAACACATTGTCTCACTCTCTTTCCCCATTTCTCCACTTACTCTGAATATCTTAACACCCCCATTAGTCTCTACATATAAATCATTAACACCCCCTCTCCATGTATACCTCTATTCCCTTACCACCCCTCTCCTCCAAAACTTTAAATGGTATAATCACAAACTAGACAATATAGTTGCAAATTGCTTGCCCATTTATCTCTAGAAAAACGTGTGCCCATTTATGACAATAAAATTGTGCACGCATTTGTTTCAATAAAAACAAATGCACGTTGTTATTATTAAAAACACATACTTGTTATTGTCACATATGCTCTTAACCCCCCAAACCACTTATTTCATCCCCTCTTCAACACCTAGACACCCTAACATTAATATAACCCTCCCCCTTCTAAACTCCTAACTCGCCCCTTCCTCTCTCTCAATCTCTCTCTCACACACACATCCATAGGTCACCCTGTAATTTTCCTATGGTTGTGGTAGGAAGTCACAGGGGTAACCATTTTAACTAATCTATAGACTGTAGTCTAGCCTTACAGTCAGAGAGGGATCTCTCTTTGTCACATAAACAAATTCACATCTACATAAGGATTTAAGCAACTTGCAGAATGCCTATATTTATGATGGTAATAGGGTATTTGAAGATTTAAAAATGGTGAAACAAACAAAGATGAAATACCATTGGGAAATCAGTTCAAGGCCTAAACATTCAAGGACTTACAACAAATAATAACCAGCAATAATCTTCATAATCTAAGGAAAAATAGGCATCAATATTTAGCAAAATATCTTTGAAGAGATGGAAGGGGGAAAAGAGAAGAAGCCCTATGTAACAGGAGGAACCTATATTGGGATGAATCTCATGAGCACACCTTTAGAATAATAAATAGCAGAGGCTAGTAACTGTAATGGAGCATAGAAGATGAATCCCAAAATGTTTCCTAGAAACCCATAAAAAAATGCATGATCTGATGAAGGAGCACTTAATAGAGAGAAAATTTCTCACACACAACTAGAAATGCATTAGTAGAAGATACACAAGCATGAAAATGAAGTTTACAAAGGAAAAACAGACTGAACAATGAACACCATGATGAATCTCATAATTTCAAGCTATGCTTTCATTAATTCTCCCAAGAAAATGACAAAGCTAGAAAACCAGGAGGGTGAGGATTATGAATGAAAGTTCCAACCTTTTCTTCCTCTTTCGATAGCATGTTTATAGTGTAATAAGGCTCTTGATACCAACCTTGAAATAGATCCAAATATAGAGAATGGGGATCAAACCTGCACGCATGAAATCCTAACAATTTCCGATCTGGTGGATTCGCCATGATTTCAAAACCAAAACAACAAACAATGTTGGAATGTACATGATGGACAAAAATGGGAAATTGAACACCTGGAAACTGCACTTACAAGATGAAAATGATGGCTCATCTCGTCCTTCATCATTCTGCAACATTATTTCTCCTTCCCTACATGTTTAACTAGTGAAATTTTTGTGGACTATTGATCTTAACTCATCATCAATCATGGCCATTAAAACCTGCAGGTCTTTAATGGATTTCACAAATATGAAAACTACTTATCTTGTGCACATGTTTTCCCTTTCTACACCATTAATCTTTGCCATAAACTTTCCCAACCATTGATCTGAGATCAAGCTGCAGCTAGAAGAAAGTGGAAATCGGGGTTTCTGCAATTTTTGGCCAAGTTCTTATGCTTTCGACTTCCTCCTTTCTCATCCTTTACGGACCATCGATCTGAGTGGAAATGATTTGAGTCATATATCTAGTGGATTATAGAAACTAGAATTTCAACTTTTCACAACAAAACCAATTAGTATTTTTTATTTTCGATTTCCTCCCTTATACGCCTTTCTGCGTCATTGATTTCGGAGGAAAATCTCTAGAGCATCAAGTCTGGCGTATCATGGAAATCGGTAGATCAATTTTTATGGGAAAATTCTTTAGTTTTCTAACTTCCAATCTCCACCCCTTATGAACTTTTTTGCACCATTTATCTGTGTGGAAACTATCTGAATCATTGGATATGGCGGAAAGCGGAACCTGGAACTTTAACTTTTCACAAAGAAACCACTTAGTATTTCTGATTTCTCATTTCCTCCCTTTCGTGCCTTTTCGCACTGTTGATATGAGAGGAAACATTCTGGACCGTTGGATTTGGTAGAAGGTGAAACCCAAAACTTCAACTTTTCACAACAAAATCACTTAGTATTTTCGATTTTTTATTTTTTCCCTTCTGCGCCTTTTCGCACCATTGATCTAGGGGGAATATTTATGGACCATTGGATATGGAAGAAGGTGGAACTTGGAACTTCAAAATTTCACAACAAAATTTCTTAGTATTTATGATTTATGATTTATTCCCTTTTGTGCCTTTCCACACTATTGATCTAGGCAGAAAATCTTTGGACCATTGGATCTGGTGGATTGCAGAAAGTAGAATATCAAATTTTTATGGGAAAATTCATAGTATTTTTTATTTCCTCCCCTCTATGCCTTTCTGTACCATTGATCTAGGAGGAATATTTTTGGACTATTGGATCTAGTGGAATTTGGAACCCAAAACTTCAACTTTTCACAAAAAAACCACTTAGTATTTTTTTTCGATTTCCTCCCTTCTGCGCCTATCCACATAATTGATCTGGGTGGAAGCTTTCTGGACCATTGGATCCAGTAGAAGGAGGAACCCATAACTTCAACTTTTTATACCCAAAAAATTTGGGTTTGTCGCTTTTTTATTTTCTCCCTACTGCTCCGTTCGACACCGTTGATATGGGTGGAAGCTCTCTAAGCTATCAGATCCTAGATTGCGGAAGGAAGAAATCAAGAGTTGAAACTTATTTATAACCAAATTTTTGCTTCTCTCGATTTCTGATCTTTGCCCCTTTTCCCTTTTCTGCACCATTGATTTGGGAAAAATCTCTATGAGCCCTCGGATTGTGAATCGTGGAAGGCAGAAGTTGAAATTCCATCTTTCATAACCCAATTTTTACCTCTTACACACTTCCGCTCCCGATTTTCCTTGGGAGGAAATGAGTTTTATCCCTTTCATCTTATCTATCATACATCTGGTCCGTCCATTTTTGTCCTCCTTTAGCCTTGATTGGATTTTACTTACTTGGGAACATTTCCAAGGTCACGCTGAATGATTTTTTGACTATTTTGACAGCTAGGCTTAGGAATAAGTGTCCTAATCCACCTCCATGTTAACATACATAGAATGTTTTTTTCTATACTCCCTTTAGTTTTACTGATCTAGACCTTTGAAATGGGATTAGTGCAGACACCTTATGTAGAAAAATTCAAAATTTAGCACAAGTGCTAACAACATCTCCAACTCGAGGATGTTATCCTCCATGTGAGCTAGAAAAGAATGATGTAGAACACTTTTATTACCCATTAGGCCTGCTTTGAGATTGAACCTTCAATATTTTCTCTGGTAGATATATTCCAAACTTCAAAATTTAGCACAGGTGCTAACAATGGCTCCAACTCAGGGATGCTATCCTCCATTTGACGTAGAAAAGAACCATGTAGAACACTTGTATTACCCATTGGGCCTGCTCTAAGACTGAACCTTCAATATTTTCTCTGGTACATATACTCCAAATCTGTATAAAAATAAATACAGAACCAAATGACAACTTCTCTTTGGGACCTTACATCCTTCAGCTCAAGATTTAAGTATGTCAGAGAGCTATCCACACATGAAATGTTAATAGAAAATAGTTTATACAATGGTATGAAACTAAACTTACTTTACAGGAAATAATGCTTGAGGAGCATCCCATTCACAGGAGCTCTAGATACTAGGCCACCCTCCATCTCATCCAATACATGGGCATTCTTTCCTCTGAAGGAAGCAATTTTATATGGATCCTTCCACATGTGATAAAACTTACCGTTCTTCCCCTTGTCCTCATGTAGTGTTTCCCAAAGAAAAACTACATCCCCCAACTCGAAATAATCAGGCTTGGGCTTTCTTTCAAATATTTCTTTCATTTTTTTTTTCTGGAACTTCTAGGTTTTTTCAAATAACTACTCCCTCTACTACTTTAGTTCAATCAACTGATACATCCTCCTCTAGGTTGGATGTGTCTCGGTTTCCTCTTCCTGCAATAGTTTCATCACTGGTATACTTAAGGATCTAGGGAATATTACCTCAGAACCATAGAGAAACTAAAAAGGTGAGGTTCAAATGGATTTCTTTATGTTGATCCTATCATCCCACAAAGCATGAATCATCTTTGTGTGCCAAGCCTTATTGTTTTCCTGCAGCAACTTCTTAATTATTATCATGAGGCTCTTATTTGATAATTCTACCAAATCTATTTCCTTGTGTATAGTAGGCAGTAGAGTGACCCAACTGTATATGATATTTGGAACAAAACTCCACCATCTTCTTCAACTTGTAAGCAAGAGCATTATCAATGACTATCTTTCTGGGAACCCCAAATCTTGATAGGATATGCTCTTCCAAAAATTCCATGATCACTGTCTCGATAGCTCGTCTTGTGGGGATGGCCTCGATCCATTTAGTAAAAATGTCAATGGAAGTAAGGATCCACTTGTGTTTTCCTATGGAATGTGGATTAATATCTCTAATTAAATCTAACCCCCATTGCTGGAAAGGGGATTCAACTGGTATGAGTTTCAAAGGTAATGGTAATAGATTGTTGCTCCCTCGAAGATCTGACATTTTTGATAGAAAACAACCTTCTTGTGTGTATCATAGAAGATGGTAGGCCAATAAAACCCTGCCCTCATGATTTTGTTTATAGTGGATTCCAAATATTGATGTGCTCCACACTCTTCTGTACGGAATTTCTCACTGAACCTTTTGGCCTCCTGCTCATCCACACAGTTTAGCAATACCCCTCCTGGCTCCCTATAATACAAGATTCCCTCTAAAATGCAAAATATAGATTCCTTCTTCTTGAGGAATCTCTCCCTTGTCCTATCCATACCCTATGGGGCTTGTCTATGTTGTAACAAAAACATGATATTAGTGTACCAAGGGGAAGATAGAAAATGATGACCTATTGAGAGACCTGTATGTCCATGAGGATTCTAATATTATGCTAACAATTCAACAATCATGTGTAGGTTGAGAGCATCACAATTGGATTGGTCCATCATCTTGGATAATCCTTGTCCTTTAATTAACTTTGTGGGCTTGATCTCTAGGTCATACTTAAGAAGAATTGCTATCCACTTTCCCCTTCACCACTCAGGATCAGGTTGGATGAGAATATCCTTTACAACACTTGTTGGGATATGAGAAATGATATGGGAATGTAGGATGTATATTTGCAAATCCTTTAAGGCCTGCAACATATCATAGGCTTGTTTATCCATGATATTATACTTCATGGGAGCATCTCTTAGGGTCTTTCTATAAAAAGAAATGGGTTGTTCATGCCCCTCATGATTCTTCTACAACAACACCCCTTCCACTGTGTGCTCTGAGGAAAATGAAAATATGGGGAAGTCTTTAGAAAAATCAAGGATTGCAAATACAGGTGTTCCAGATATGGACTTCTTTATGTATGCAAAGGATTTTTTAGCTTCAGGATTCCACTTGATTTATTTATCCTTTTCTAGCATACCATTTATATGTTTCACTATTTTGGAAAAAGAAGAAATAAATCTTCTCAGAAATTTTACTTTTCCCAAAAAGCACTGGACTTCGACTTTATTTTGATGGAGCTCAATATTGCTGATCACCTCGACCCTCTTCGGCACTATCCTAATGCCTTTCTAGGAGATTATATGCCCTATAAGCTTCCCTTATTTCATAGCGAAAAACAACTTCTTTGGATTCAGCGATATACCAAACTTTCTAAAATTTTTGAACATCCTCAGTAGATGCATGACATTTTCTTCATCAAAATGGGAGGACACAGTGATATTGTCCACATAGATGACCATAAGTTTGTCCTTTTCATCAGTGAATGCTATTTCCATATCCCTCTGGAAAGTTTCTTCAGCATTCATAATCGCAAAGGAATTTTAGCGTACATTAAATTTCCCTAGGGTGTTGTGAAGGTCGTATTCTATTGATCCTTTGGGTGCACTATGATCTGGTTATAACTGTAGAAGACATATAGAGTGGAGATCCTCTATGAATCCACTACTCTCTATAATATATGTTCCATTTTGGGAAGTGGGTAATGATCCTTCAAACAAACCCTATTCAAGTTCCTGAAGTCAATACATATTCTTATTTCCCCATTCTTCTTCTTGACAGGGATGATATTAACCACCCAGTGTGAGAATATGAGAGCCACAATGATTTTAACTTCAAATAACTTCTTGATCTCCTTTTCTATCAGCGACAATGATTTGGGATTCATCCTTCTTAGATTCTATTTTAAATCCACCTCTTCCTTCTTGAGTGGTATGATATGTTGGATTATGCTTGTATCATAAGCCTTCAGATCACTGTAGCTCCAAGAAAACACATCTGAATATTCTTTCATCAGTGAGATGTACTTTTTCTTGGCTTTAGGAAAAAGGGCCCTTGCTATTATCATGATCTTAGGTTGATCTTCTATTCCAATATTTATACCTTCAACCTCTTCACAGCTTGGGACTAGTTGATTTTATTTAGCCACATCATTGGGATAAAAAAAAATTCTAGAAGAACTATCCCCCTGGGGATGGAATTACCTTTTAGCTGTAGAATCTCTTTGACTCATATGTTTTTCATATATTCCTGCTACTCATTGGTCTCCTGCATCTTTGTTTCCCAAGCTTCTTCATTTTCTCCAGCACCAACATCTTTAGCAAGAGCAACATCTTCCTCTTGGGGAATTTCTTCAGGAACAAAATTCTAGCTTTGAGAAGGTTCTTGAGTAAGATTAGCCTCCTCTAGAAGCTCATTTTCTTCATCTATACTCAATCCATAAAACTCCCTAGTGAGAGTGAGGAACTTTTGGATTTGCTTATCATCTTCAAAAAATTTCCATCTTTTGACATTATTAGAGACAGAGGGTTTGTTCCTCACTTCAATTTCATATTTCCCAACATGGTGCATAGGGACTTTGAAAGATGCTGTAGAAGTGGCTATGGAATAGGGTCCACAATTTTGTACTCTGGGGATCATATTAAAATTGCATTCTTCAAAGCATTCAATGAGGTCCTGGGAAGCATTTTGGTAGTTTCTCATTTGGGGATGTCTAGCCTGATATTCACCAATCATTTTTTTGATTATTAGCTCAGAATACCCATGTAACACCACCCTCTTGACTTGGAGCTCCTTCAACACCAAATTGTTAATATCATAGCCTCATGTTTTGCTTTGTTGTTTGTACAGTCAAAAGCAAGTTTGTAAGAATAATTCAAAGCTCTCACTATTGGGGTCTCATCCACAATCTATATCCTTCCCCTTCTTTGCGGGATGAACCATCAAATATTACCTCCCATACTCCATCTAGATCCTCCTAAGTGGGTACAAAAGAAATGTTTCGGGAACCACAACTATCTATGTCTCCTTCTGTAAAGAAAATAGATGATTCCATCTCAGTGTCCAATGCATAGATGGGATGTTTGTTTGGCTTCTCAACACTTGTCACCACGTAGTATATCCTTTTCTCCCTAAAAATCCTTCTCTGATCTCCACAAATATAGACAGTATCATAAGACATGTCCATTTGAAAAGTACCTTTAAGATTGGCTTCCCAAAATCTTGATAACAAAATCCCAAACTTTGGAGGGATGTTAGCTACAACCACATCCATGACCAGGTTCTTAGTAGGGATTCTGTCCAAAGAGATGACTAGATCCTTCATCAGTCCTACACAACTAACTTTTCTAGAATCAAAAGAGAAAATGTGTTCGTAAGGCCTGGTCACTTCCAATCCTAGTTCCTCCATGACTATCTTGGGCATCAGATTGTGGGAGGCTACTGAATCATACATTAAATTGTGTAAGATGGCATTGTGAATATTCAAACTGATATAGAAAGGGGGGTATCTTCATCAATAGACTCTTCTACACAGGGTCCAAAAAGGAAGGTGGGGTTATCATCTTGGATATTTAGGGAGTTTGACATTGTAGAAACCCCTCTTGGAGGCTTCAATATGGTGGCAATTTTAGAATGATATTTAGAATTTTTCAACAGCTCAGTGAGAGGGATATAGATTTTTATCTTTTTAATTTTATCCTCCAGAATGAAAGAATACTACTCTTAATCCGATCTCTTTGTATTATCATCATTTTTCTCCTTCCCTTTGGGTTCTGCTACATTTGTGGAGGTGTCCATCGAGGGTGGGATGCTATTTTATTTTCTTGTGGAGGATTTGTTTATGGTGTATTTATTTTTACCATAGGAACATTATTGTTCCTTAGGCCAATATGTATCTGTGCATCCATGAAAACAAGTTGGTATCCCCTCCTGAATTCATATGTTTCTATGGAAGGAATCTCTCCCCTTTCAGGACAAGACTTATCATGTCCTTCTTTGGTCAAAAAGGTGGAGGGTGGGCCAGTGTCCAATTGATGGATCTCATCTTCTGCCTAATATTTTCTAGCCAACTCTACATAAATCTCCTGAAAGGGAGGCCTGATAGGTGGATCGGGAGGGTTTCTCTAGTCCCTCTTCCTGTTTTGGGGAATTGGAGGCATTCTGGAATTCAGGTTCATGTTCTTCTACTCCTAATTTTCCTTGGGTTTTGGTCTACCATCCATAATAAGTATCTACATCATTTTTTTCATGGTTCTTAGCATCGTGTCTATTCTAGCCTCCTGATAGTTTGAGGTAGAGGGATACTCAATTTCTTTATCCTTTCTTCTCTCCCCTCTTTCTCCTTCCTCTATTCTCCATTCTCTCCCATCTCTTCTCCATTCTCCATCCTCTTTTCTTCTTTCACCTTCTTCTCTTCTTCTTTCTCATTCTTCTAGTATTTCTTCTTTCTCATTCCTCTCTTCTCCATTCCCCCTCATCTATTTTCTTCTTTCTTGTAGAAATCAGGTTTACCTCCACCTCTATCACATCTTTCATCATAGCTACCAAGGAGGTTGATGTCCTTTCACTTAGCCACAATATGAAATCAATATCGAAGGCTTCAGCATAGTGGAGTTGCGAAGAACCAATGGGATGTCTGAATTGGGTAGGGATGGAATTGTATACTTTCATAAACCTGTCAGAGAGCTCTTAGATAGAATCACTCTCCCTCCTCCTCATGGAATGATACTGGGAGATATATTTCTTAGGGTTATTCTTGTCTTCCCACTTGTCCTTGAAAGCATCCTCAAAGGCTTGATAGCTTAGGATAGAGTCATCTGCAAAGTTTTTATTCTATTTTCTTGCTTCTCTAGCGAGGATTTGGGAAAATAATATGACCTTTACATCATCATGATCTACCTCTTCCAGGTCTATCCAATCTAAAAACCATCCCAGGTGTTCTTCAGCTTAATAGACCCTTTCCCCATTGAATTTATTAATCCTCTGGGAATATCCCAGAGGGAGTTCATGAATATCAATAGGAAGATGAAGAGGAGCAAATATATTTTTCATTCTTTGAGGTATAACAAGGTTTATAGGAGGGATTAATACTGGTGGAACAAAAATTGGTAAGTTGTGAGGAATGTAAGGAGCTATGAAACTAGAAGATAAAGGTTTATTTTGTTTTGAAGTAGTGGAGGGAAAATATGTAGCAATCGAATAGTTTATGATAGCAAAATTTAGCAGAATTAATTCAAAAGTAAGTGTAGGGAACTCTAGGTCAGGAAAATGTTGGGAATCCCTGCCTAGAGGTTCTAAGGTTTGGGGTGACCAGGAAATATAGGGGAAATCAAATGTAAAGGTATCAAAAATAAATTCAGAGAGGCTGGACTCAGATTTAGTTGTAGGGAATGTTATCCCAAACTCCTCATTGCAATGTTCAGATATATCATTAACAGAAATAGCACCTTCAACAGGGAAGGAAATATTTCTAACTAACCTTTCTAGCCTATTGGATTTCTAGATCAGAATTTTTGGGTCAAAGACTTCTTGGAAGGATTCTACATCAGGATTTCTCCTCATGTGGATTTTTTTGCCACCGGTATTTCCCAATCGAGTCACCTTCAAAACTTGTGTGGACTCGCTATAGCATGTACAACCAATTGTGTGTCTAATAATAGCTACTCAACCAGATCATAGAGCTAGGACGATCTCATTTTTTCCATGCATGAATTTCTCCTTCGGTCCCCAGAAATGATGCCAAGATGTTATCACCCTGTAATTTTCCTATAGTTGTGGTAGGAAGTCACAAGGGTAACCATTTCAACCAACCTTTAGATTGTATTCTAGCCTTACAGTCAGAGATGGCTGTCTCTTTGTCACAGAAACAAATTCACATAAACATATGGCTTTAATAAGCTTGCAGAATGGATATATTTCTGATGGTAATAGGGTATTTTCATATTTAAAAATGGTGAAACAAACAGACATGAAATACCATTTAGAAATGGATTCAAGGCCCAAAACATTCAAGGACTTACAATAAATAATAACCATCATTAACCTTCATAATATGAAGAAAAATAATAAGCATAAATATTCAGTAAAATATATTTCAAAAGATGGCAGAAGGAAAAGAGAAGAATCCCGGTGTAAAAGGAAGCACCTATATCGGGATGAATCTATTGAGCACACCTTTAGCAGAATAAACAATAGAGGCTAGTAACTACAATGGAGCATAGAAGATGAATTCCAAAAGTTTACCAGAAACACAAACAAATGCATGATCTGATGCAAGGAGTGGTTAATAGAAAGCTAATTCCTCACACATAAATATAAATGCATTAGAAGAAGATACACAGTCATGAAAATCATGTTTACCAAGAAAAAATAGACTGAACATTGAACATCGTGATGAATCTTGGACTTTTAAGCTATGCTTTCATTTACACTCCAAAGAAAATGATAGAGCTACAAAACCAAGAGCATGAGGCTTCTGAATGAAAGTTCCAACCCTTTCTTACTCTTTCAATGGCATATTTATAGTGTAAGTAGGCTCCGAAGACCAACCTAGAAATAGAGCCAAATAAAGAGAATGGGGATCAAACTTGCACGGATGAAATCGTAACAAATTATGATTTGGTGGATTCATCATGATCATAAAAAACAAAATAGGAAACCATGTTTGAATGTGCATGATGGACAAAAAATGGGAAATTGAACACTTGGAAAGTATGCTTACTTGAGGAAAATGATGGCTCATCTCCTCCTTCATCGTTTTGCAACAAAATTTTTCCTTCCCTGCATCTTTAACCAACGCAATTGTCGTGGACCATTGATCTTACCTCACCATCAATCGTGGTCATTTAAACTTGCAAGTATTTAATGGATTTCACAAATATGGAAAGCTACTTATATTGTGCACATGTTTTCCTTTTCTACACCGTCGATATTTGCCATAAAATTTCCCAGCTGTTGATCTGAGTTCAAGAAGCAGCTAGTGGAAAGAAAAAATCAGGGTTTTTGCAATTTTTGGGCAAGTTCTTATGCTTCCGAATTCCACCTTTCTCCTCCTTTGTGGATCATCGATTTGAGTGGAAACTAATTGAGCCATAGATATGGCAGAAGGTGGAACCCAAAATTTCAACTTTTCACAACAAATCTGGTTAGCATTTTCGATTTCTGATTTCCGTCGTTCTGCACCTTTCTACACCGTTGATTTGGGTGAAAACCATCTGGACTGTCAAATATGGAGGATCGTAGAAAGAGAGAGATCAAATTTTTATGTGCTAATTCTTAATTTTTCTGACTTCTGATATCCTCCCCTTCTACACCTTTGGACCATTGGATCTGGCAGAACCTTGAATTTCAACTTTTCAAAACAAAACCACTTAATATTTTTTATTTTCTCCCTTTTGCGCCTTTTCGCACCATTGATCTAGGTGAAGTCTTTCTAGACTATTGGATTTGGAGGAAGGTGGAACCCAGAACTTCAATTTTTCACAACAAAACCACTTAGTATTTCCAATTTAGGCCCTATTGCACCTTTCTGCACCATTGATCTAGGTGAGAAATTTATGCAATATTGGATCTGGAAGAAGGCGAAACTCGAAACTTCAAATTTTCACAACAAAACCACTTAGTATTTCTGATTTATGATTTCATCCCTTCCACACCTTTCCACACCATTGATCTAGGAGGAAACTCTCTAGACCTTCGGATATGGTGTATCGGGTAAAGAGGAAGATTGGATTTTTATGGGAAAATTCTTAGTATTACCGATTTCTTATTTCTGCACCATTGATCTAGGCGGAAGTTTTATGGACCGTTGGATCTAGCAGAAGGAGAAACCTAGAAATTCAACTTTTCACAACAAAACCAATTAGTATTTTTGATTTCTGATTTCCTCCCTTCTTCTCCTTTCCACACCGTATATCTAGGTGGAATCTCTATGGACTGTTGGATATGGAGGAAGGCAGAACTTGAAACTTCAAATTTTTATACCTGGAAACTTTGGGTTTGCCACTTTTCTATTTTTTCCCTCTTGTACCTTTCGACACTGTTGATTAAGGAGAAATCTCTCTGATCCATCAGATCCCATATCGGAGAAGGTGGAATTCGGGAGTGGAAACTTATTTATCTCCAAATTTTTTCTTCTCCCGATTTTTGATCTCCACCCCTTTTCCCTTTTTCACACTGTTGATCTGGGTGGAAGCTCTCTGAGCCATCAGATCTCAAATTTTGGAAGGCATAAGTCAGAATTCCATTTTTCATAACCCAATTTTTACCTCTTCCGCACTTCCTCTCTCGAATTTCCTTGGCCAAAAATGATTTGTATCCCTTCGATCTTAACTTTGATGCATCTAGTCCATCCATTTTGGTCCTCCTTTAGTCTTAATTGGGTTTTCCTTTCTTGGGAACATTTCCAAGGTCATGTTGAAGGAATTTTTTTATTGTTTTTACATTTAATCTTAAGAATAAGCCTCCCAAGCCACCTCCATTTTACCAGACATGAAACATTTTTTCCTATAACTCCTTCAGTCTTACTAATCTAGACCTTTGAAAGGGGATTAGTGCAGATGCCTTAGGTATAAAAATTCAAAATTTAGCACATTTTCTAACACACCCCATACCACTAAGACCCCCTCCCCCTCTCCCCCTCCACTCTATATTTGTCTCTCTCACACACACACATCACCCATTAATGCTAACC